>BQNB010177942.1:0-12919 GCA_026074375.1 Tanacetum coccineum
AAGAAAGCTCCTCTAGCTGGTAAGTCTAAAAAGCCTGCACCTGCCAAACAGCCTGCTCTTTCCAAACAAACTAAGCCCGTGAAAGAGAAAACCCCCAAGCCTTCTCCCTCAAATAAAATCCGTAAGGGTAAAGTGATGAAAGTTCGTAAGGGAAAGAGGTCTGACCATCTTGTTGACGAAGAAGATGAAGAGCCTCAACCGGCTTCTGAACCTCAAGTGGAAGATGATGAGTACAATCTACAAAGAGGTATTCAAATGAGCTTGGAATCTTTTCAAGAACCTGTCGGCGGAGTGGCCATTTATGAACCTGATTTGGGGATTATCCAAAAAATCCCGGAGATTGAAGGCAAAGGGAAAGGCATTGCAACTGACGAGCAAGCGGCACAATCACTTCTAGATCTGCAAAAGCCAAAGAAGAAAAGTACCGCGGACCGATACATATTTTAGAGGCGAACTCCAACAACTCAGGATGCATCTACTAGACCCTCTACACAACCTCGGGATAATACATCCGTAAATGTGGTCCGTGATACTCCGTATCCTGCAGATGCTGATATTGGTGCTGATATGGAAAAAATTATCAGTAAGGCAGATACTGAGATCTTTAATGATGATGAAGAACATGGTGAGGAAGTATCACACACAATGGCTCTAGATGAAAGAACGATTGAGTTAGATGAAGACCAGGCTAGATCTGACCCTGGTAAAACACCCGAGTCTCGACCTCCACCAGAGCATGTACTCATAGAAGAAGACCAGGCTGGATCAAATCCTGGACTAAGTCATGTGGTTCAGGCTGGACCAAACCCTGAACCCATGCACAAAGAGTTCGTTGCTATAGTTTATCCTTAAGTACATGAAAACTTAAAGCTTACAACTGAGAAGCACGTCCACATAGAGAATCCACCAAGCTCATTTGGGACTCTCTCATTAATAAAGAATCTTAATGATGCATTAACCTTTGGTGATCAATTCCTGGATGACAAACCAACCAAAGAAGAACCATGTAAAGCTAATGTAGAAACTGAAGTTGAATATGTAACTCTTTCCCTTTCTGTGTTTTGAATGTTCTAATTTAGTCCTTTAACTATTTGACGTTTGTCAGTTTTGTTAGAACTTGTACCATGTTGACGGTGGTGGATTTATGTAAAATAATGTGATTGAGGTGATTTATGGTTATATGGTGTATAATAATCCTTTTTAGAAGATATTATTATGTTGATTGTGTTTTGGGTGGTTTGACCCATGAATAGCGTAAAATGCCAAAAACGAGTCCCTACACGTCCGATAATGTTCAAAATGAGTTTTGGGGAATTTCAAATGGAAATATGTCGTATAAATACTCTAGGTTATTGGAAAAGTATTTTTAAGATGAATAAAAATGATAAGTAACTTCAGGAAATATTTTTCGATCACGGTTTTTGAGATTTAAGTGAACCCGACACAAAAAGAAGCAATCCCGAGCCCCTAGGATGCTCTAACCGGATATGGGACAACAAAGGGAACAAGATGGCTAGTTTTTAGGGTGGCTTGTCCCAACCTTGGTACATATTAGTTTGTTTGATTCCATATCATGCATATCTCATTTTTCTTTCAAAAAAAACACGCATTTTATGTGTGTTCCTCTCTTGTTACGTCCAAATAAAACACACACACACACATATAATTTTTGAAACTTGATAAAAAACATGAGAGTTTGGGTACTTCTGGGTTGATTCTAGTGCACGGGTTAACATTTAAACTACATTTGGGTAGTCGGTTCGCGTTTGTTCTCGCTTTTCAAAACCCTCTTTGTAATTTTTATAAATTTTTATTTAACTTGTACTTTTGTATGCTAAATGATGCATAGATGTTAGTTGTACGGCCCGTTTGTTAAAAATCGAAAGCGAAAAGCTTATAAATGATTATTTAGGGCACGTTTTGGGTTGGAACAAAAAGGAAAGAAAAGTATGGTTTTGTTAGTTTTGATATTATGGTCGTGATGGTTGAAAAACATTTGTTTTTAATTAGCTTATTTTGGATAATAGCTTATTTAGCTTATTTATAAGCACTTTTCGGCTTTTATTTTGAGCTTATTAGCTCACGGTTAAGAAAGGAAGCACAAGAGAAGTATTTTTGGTTATTACCCTAGTATGTCATATTTTTGCGGACTATTTTTATAGCTTATGGTGATAACCAAATATGATACGTAGCTTATTAGCTTATTTTTAAGCTTATGAAATTAGTTTTAGAGCTATTGGGCTCACGGCCCAATAAGCCTCAATAAGTCGTGGCTTATTGAGTGCTTGTTGTGGTCCAGATTACTTTGTTACTTATTGTTTTGGGCTTATATATACTAGTGGGCTTTGGTATTGGGCCTAAAGTATATGTTATGCGTATGAATATCTTAATGGATCCTTATTGGGCTTTAAGGCCCAATAAGCGTAAACTAGTCGTTTTAAGAGATTTGACGGACTTTTGGAAAGCAAAACATACTTATGAATTGATATTGGAAGTCGTTTGGAAAATACATTTTAGTGAACATTGCGAGATATGGATTTTTGGCATTTTGTTGGAAAATGGAGAATTTGTGAAAAATTGTTTGGAATTAAGGTTTAAAACCTTGAAAAACGTTGTATAAACGTACGGGTCATGTTAAAATTTTGTAAAAAGTCTATACTTAGAATTTTTACTCAAGACGTGATTTTTAATAAAATAATAAAATATTATTATTTTAATAAATCGACTAAAAGACGAAAATTATATTTTTCTGAAACTTTTCTAAATAGTTTAGTATAATTAAACGTTTCGTTTCTTATATTTTAAATGATTAATTTATGGTAACTAAGTGTAACGAATGGAGGTATCGAGATATATATATAAGTATTTATTATCTCATATTACTTGCCTATTATATTAGCAAGGTATAAGTATATGTATTACACTAAGGTATGAGTTGGAAGTATGATATTTTTGGGGATAAGTTGACAACCATCACACCACTGAAAACGTTAAGAATAACCGTACAACGCGCATCTGACCACTATGCATCAAACTTGAAGAAAACTGTTTTGGAAATGAGTGTCTAAGTGGAACATTAATTGACTAGGTCATGTTCGGACGTCGTTGCATTTGCTTGTGTGATTTTGAGTTGGCTGGTTGAGACCTTTGCTTGAGGTGAGTTCTCGTAGCCCCACTTTTTAAATCTTTTCCGTTGGGAGAAAATGATACTCAAATATGTTTTGAACTATTTTCTGAACTGTGCGAAATGTGGTTTTGTTTTTGGGAAAATTTGTTAGGAATACGAAAAGTATCGGTCACTTACAATATAGTTAGTCGTAGCTCGTAGTAAGTCGAATATGTAATGTTAGTAAGCTAACCGGGCCAAAGAAACATGGAAAGCCCTAATCAAGCCCATGGCTGATTATTGCTTAGAGTATTTATACCCTCTCCACACATGGAGAGGGTGTTGGTTGTTCATTTCTTACATATACTTATTCTAATATTCTCTTCTTTGTTTCTTTCTCTAAGTGTTCATCCAACCACATCTTTCTCTCTCTAAAACTCTAAACAAATTCCATACTATATGTGTTAGGATATTCTACAATTGGTATCAAGAGCCATGGGGTGTTTGTGAAGGTTTTGTGTGCGTTTTTCTACTCTTTTTAGGCGTGTTTTTGGTTTGAATCCATTTAAAAAAATTTCATTTTTTGAGGGTTTAAAAACCATAACGCTTTAAACTTTCTTCCTTATTTATCTTTGTTTAGGCTAGAAGTACAAGAAAATCTTTGAAAAACCATCAAAATTTTTGTCTTTTTTAGTCTTTTTTGTTAAAAAAAGAGTTTTGTACCAAGAATCTTGATTTCAAATTTTTTGTGTCAAAAACGTTAAAGTTTGTATTTTTAAGGTTCTAATAGTCTTAGATAGGTAAGAAGTACAAGAAAAATCGAGTAAAAACGTCAAAAAGTGAGTCTTTTTAAGATTTTTGGTTTTTGAGTTTCGAAGTGTATTGGGCGAATTATACATTTTGTTCAGGTGAAGTATACAAGTTTTGTCTTCAGGCGATTTATACGTTTTGTTCAGGCGAAGTATACTAGCTCTTTGTTCAGGCGATTTATACATTTTGTTCAGGCGAAGTATACAAATTTCTGTTCAGGCGATTTATACACTTCTTCAGGCGATTTATACGTGATTTCCTAAGGCGAATTATACGAATTTCTTAAGGCGATTTATACGTTGTTTTTGTTAAGGCGATTTATACGTGAATCTCTTCAGGCGATTTATACGTAGTTTGCTAAGGGCAATTTATACGTAGTTTCCAAAGGCGATTTATACGTTGTTCCTTAATGCAATTTATACATAATTTTCTTAGGTGATTTATACGCTGTACTTAGGAGAACTATACACTTTCATTAGGAGAATTATACGGTTGTTCTTTGATTTGTAAAATCCCAGAAAAACTTGATTTCTCGGTTTTATCAAGAATTGTAAAATCCCGTGTATTCCAAAGACTCAATTACATCAATCAAACCTCACTATAACACAAAAACCTCCAATCACTGTACTATCATCTTTTATCTTATCACATTAAAATGGATTCAATTATTCTACTTGGAGAAAATAATACTCTTGCCGAGTACATGATACTCTCCGGTGCAGACAATCGTCCACCTATGTTGGACAAGGACTTGTATGATTCTTGGAAAAGTCGAATGGAACTTTACATGCAAAATAGAGAGCACGAAAGAATGATACTTGAATCAGTTGAAAATGGTCCACTCATTTGGCCTACTGTTGAAGAGAATGGAGTGATCAGAACAAAGAAATATGCTGAATTATCTGCTGCTGAGAAAATTCAAGCTGATTGTATCATTCTTCAAGGTCTACCAACTGATATTAATTCACTTGTAAATCATCACAGAGTTGCTAAAGATTTATGGGAGATAGTTCAATTACTGATGCAAGGTACCTCTTTGACTAAGCAGGAAAGAGAATGTAAACTATATGATGCATTTGATAAGTTTACTCACATCAAGGGGGGGAATAAATTTATGCTTTGGTATTAGTATTTCTTGCAGCCACACAGGTTGATGCACGTGGAGTGGTGCTAGGATGGTTATTAGATGCAAAGAAACCTTTCAATCCGAACTAGTTGGATAGTTAATGTGACAACCATGACTTGAGCAGGTTGGTCAAACCGTAGTGTTGACCTAAATGTATCTGTTGCAATGTATGGTTATGTGTTTATACGTGTTTGTGTGGATATGTGAGATTGGATAATCAATCCATTGAGCGTGATCGTCTCATTGGGATTGGATTTGTGTTGAATTTTGTGAAGTTCATTTCGTTCACTTTTGGTGACAAGGAAATGATTTCGGTGATTGAAGCGGTTTCACGTTAATTGTGTAAGTAATTATATGTATACGTATTTTTGTGTTAGTAATTTAAGATAAGTTTAGGTTTTAGAGGTTAAGTTAAGAGAAATGAGTTATTTGATGGAGAAATTTCATTTTAATCACTTATAGTGATAATGAAATTGATTGGGTATTTTGAGAGAATTGTTTTGGTTAATATGTGGATGTCTAGGTGATGGATTAAAATGGGAAGTGTGTCATTTGTGAAAGAAATGAGTTTGTTAAAATATGAGAGTTTTTGGAAGACTTTCTATTTTTAGAAAGTGAATTTGTGAAATGAAAAGTATTTTTGGAAAGTTAATTATTTTTAAAAGTCTAGTAAATTGCGTTTAAGCAAAAAGGTATGTGCAAATAAGCTTAGGTTTTTATAAAAACTTAAGGTAAAGCAAATAATTAAGTAATTAATAAATAAATAAATAAAATATTTTTTTACTAGTTGATTAGTAAAGACGGTATTTAAGGAGGATAAAGGAAAGAAAAGAAAAAAAAAGTTTATAAAAGAAACAAACTCTAATTAGAGTATTATCTATAATTTAATTGGGGGGCCTATAAATACAATAATAATCCACATAACCCTCTCCCTTATTGCTCAACCGGATACCAGAGAGAAAAAAAAAGTGAAGAAAATTTTTTAGGGTTAGTTTAAGGTTATTTTCTAATTCTTTGTTTAATTTCTAGTTTTTATTTTAAAAAATTCTTGAGTTTTTTTATTTTAATTCTTGTAATCTAAGCATGATGGATTAGGTTTAATCATGAAAATAAATTAGGGTTTATAAATTAGGGTATTAAATTTTCTAGAGTTTATAGTTTAATGATGATTGTTTGATCATTGGTTCAATTGGTTTTGTGATTTAATCAAGCGTTAGGGTCTAGATCGCCCGAATTAGTTGTTTAATTCACTACAAAAAATTAGGCAGTTTTGTAACGGTCATAACACAATCATAAATTATCAAATAAACAATTTACAACATACTGGAGATAACCTCAAAGAGTCTACTTTCCAGCAAATTTGGTCTCGTGAGTTTTTATGGTCGGGAAGTGGATCAAAAGTTCGTTACAAAATCAGTGTGTAAAACTATGACAAATTTCAGTTTTGGTTTTGATTTTTGTAAAAATACTTAGACATATAGTTAGAGGCTCAAATCACGTAGAAGTTAGTTTATATATTGTGTGTGACCCCTGAATTTTTGCTAAGCCTATAATGAGGTTTAAATTAGTTATCTAACGTCATACTTTTAGGGGGTCAGATTCTGGACGAATTCTGGACACTTTGGATTAATGATTTTCTAAAGGGTATTTGTAAAAGGGTAATGGATTTGGGAGAGCTATGAGAGGTTCATAGGACATATATGTAGCATGATGAATTTTGTTTTAAATTATATAAGTGTTTAAGTGGTACGTTTAGGACGTGTAAGTGAGTATAAAATTTTGCTCAAAACCAAAAAATTTAAAGTGTAGCATTGAAGTGTAAATGGCATATGTAGGAGTTGGAAAAGGGTTAAAATCAAGTATAGAACTATGGTAGATAGTTAAGATATCCATCATAGTTGAGGTTACATCATATTGGGTTGAATGCCTAATTAATGGTAGCTTATTGTGTGCTTAATTGTATAGATTATCCGTGAAGTGTTTGTGAAGCTTTTGTTGGATTCGTTTGGGAAGCTAAGTATCAGGTGAGTTTCATAGTCCCTTTTTTTAATGTTTTAAATTGGGATGGAAATGATGCTAAGTGTTTTGGGAATGTTTTGAATTGCCGTGATTATGTGTTTTGATTGCGTGTGGACATTATGTGACTGCATATGGCTTGTTGTTGCATGATATTGTGTTGTGTTGAGGATCATTAATAGTGGGGCTGATCATCTCGCGAATCGTTAATTGGAGATTGATCAACTTAGTGAATTGGTATGGGTCCAGGCCTAAATATAAGCTTCAGCTGGTAGACTTTTAGGTGCGTAAGTGACGTATGTGGGATCGGAGGGGTACGCCTACCCAGTATATGTATGGTTGGTTTGATATGGTGATTTGGTTTGCATGTTAGCATAAGTTCATATGTTGCATAATTGTCCTATATTGTTTTGATAATCACAGTAATTGGTTTGAAAGGTTTATAATGTGTGTCTTAAACCTATGACTCTCACCAACCGTTGTGTTGACGTTTTTAAGCATCATTTTCAGGTGAGCTTAATGGTGCTAAGATAGAGCGAAGTGGCTAGAAGAGACCGTAGGATGCTTGGAGTTATTTATGCTTTCTGTTTGAATAAATGCGTTTGCATGAATTGTTTGGATTATGTTTTTGCATGTCATTTATTGACGAGACCTCTTTCTCATTAATAAAGACACCATTAGGTTTTGGGTATTGTTATGACACTTTGTGTCTTTGCTTTACTTTAGTTTTCATTTTAGTATTCTCTATATAGACACCATGTGTTGTGATGATATCCATTCTTGTTTACGCCTCGCGTTTCCGCCTTGGCGGGGTGTGACAGATTGGTATCAGAGCCTTTGGTTATAGAGAACTAGGTGGTTGAGCCTAGACTATAGCTTAAGGGTCCCTCATATAGTTGCATTTTAGGGCATAAGTGTTTGTGTACGTATATACCGTATGTTCCCGCTACCTAAAAGCTTTGAATTCTATTTTAACTTCCTACTATATAATATGAAATATATACTTTTTCATTATGGGGATCTATAATATATTACCCCTTTGTTATTATTTTAGTCATATCTTCCCCTACCCCTAGGAGATATCGTTGGGAGATTGTTTACCTCATTGGGACTCGCGGAGTTGGGTGATTTTGACGGAGAGAAAATTTAAACCCAAGCGAAGGCTCCAAAGTAAGTTTATTTCATGTTTCAGACCTCGATGCTCTTGCTTATAAGCGAGGCTTGCTTTTATATTTTAGGTCACGACTGTGACTTCTGTCGTTTTGGTCGGATGGGAATTTTATGTTTCGTATAGGTGGTTATCATGTTTGAGTTATATTTGGTATTATTATTATGTGCTATATGTGGTGATGTTGTGTTTTCATGAGAGGTGTGGTCTTGGATAGTAATGTCCGCGTGTGAAAAGGTTTGCAATTATTAGTTATAGTCGCGAACATAATTATAACGGTGTCCAACGTGGACTTTGATTTTGAATTGCATTGAATCATTGTGACTTGTTGTGTTTTATGTAGGATGTAAGGCTGTAGAGTATGTGATTAGTAGTTGTAGAATGTTGATGTGAGACCCTGTTGAGAATGGTTGTATGGTTAGAGAATTCTTCTCTCAGCCATTTGAGCGGTTATATAGGATCGAGTTGAGTAGATGGTAAGGTTTCCTTTCATTTATCGTTTGCGGATACATCAGATACCTGTTGGTGTTGTCGTCGCGATTCTTCAGTTGGCTCGTTAGCTCATTGTTCGTTGAGATATCCAACGCTCGTGTTGGTATTCTAGGGTGTCATCATAGAACTAGTGTTCTATGTTCTCCGTTCGGCGCTTTGATTGTTTTCCTTTGTCTTAAGGTGACGATACTTTTTGGTTTGGTTCTAAGACCGTTGGTATGGATGAGTTCTCATGGTTTGTGTTGGTTTGCTAGAGTCCTGTTTTTTTCATTTTCAAGAAAATTAACATTTTTGTATTGGTAATCCTTAAGGTATTTTGGGGTTATTTTGTATCATGTGTTTTTTTTGTTGCGAGTCTAAATTCTTTTCAATAGTAAATTTTGTTGTAGATCGGATATCATAAGTTATCTGTAGTTAAAATTCTTTCGGAATATAACTTCTAACATAACATGCAACACATTTGTTTTTACCATCTTTTGATTTCTTTTATAAAAAACCCTAATTAAAATAATTTTATGAAAAATTTTATTTAAATTTACTTTTACACTAAAAAATATTTGCATTATTACTAAGGTGATTCTTTATTTTAAAAGGATTGATATTAAGGTTATGAGGTAAGTTCCTTGGGTAAATAGTCAGTTTTGGACAAGGTTCTAAATTCTTCTAATTAATGGGTGTGGTAGTGGTATATTCATTGGGTGTGTCTAAGCATCGTTGATGCGTTTGTTAGGTTTGAGGTTCGTTCGTTTATGTCGATGTTTATATTCGGTTGTTTCTTCTTTTGGGATTGTGTGATTTTTGGGACCATACCAATTGGTGCATGTGAAGTTTGGTATTTTTTCATGGCGTGGTTTAGCAGTTTGATGGTAGGTCTATCTGCAGAGTGGTGCGATTAATGGTAGCGAAGCCAATGAATTATTCGCGATCCCAGTTGGAATTAAAGAGTTTCGTTTTACTTTTGATTGAGTACTTTTTGTTCTGGGGCGTTGATGTAGCCGTATGAGAGAATTAGTTGCTGAGGCATACGGCTTGGGAATGGTATGCCCTCAGAAGGTAGTTAAATACCTTAGTGAGTAAAAAGTGTTTAAGGTTGTGGGAAACGAACCAAGAGGGTTGCGAGGTCTGTAGGTGTACAACGCCATCTGAGTCAAAATTTAGTAATACGTTGTAGTATGTTGGAGCTTCTCGAAGTGTTTTTCAGGAATTTAGTGGGTTTTTACCCACTAGTGAGAATTGGATTTCGTTATGGAGATTAGTGTACACCCCCAGATGGGGCCCTGACGGGCCACGTGTCGGAGTCGTGACTAATTAAGGCATCTCAAGTACACGCATAAAGAACGGACCTTAAGGGTACGTTTTAAAAATTAAACACGTAGCAAAGTTTTAAAATGATCATAATACAGTTTTACATCGATTCAATTTAAAAGATTCAAGTTTAAAATGCGGGAAGCTTAAAATTAGATTAAACAACCGGTTATTTAAAAAACATCGATAAATCTCTGGTAAACGGGTACAGGCAAATAAGACTTCACATATAGTCAATCAACGCAATTCATACCTATAGCCCCTGGGAAAAAGATGCTTAAATGTCAACTTAAGTTGATGTGAATTTATAGGTTTAGTTCAAACGTTATTATAGTGGAACCACAAGATATCAAAAGTATGCGAAGTTATAACAAATTACAACTTCCCATAAAAAGGTATTATTTACGTTGCGCTAAGTCATGACACGAAGTTAATTACGTTATAGCTATAGTATATGCTCACTTGAAACCAGGCCCGAGGTACGGACAATGACTACCTTCTACTGTTTCGCCATGGTATATATCCGTTTATCGGGAACCCGGGGTAGGAGCGCTACTCACGGATAGGGATTAATTAGTCCCAATAGATCTATTTTTAACATCAGCTCCTCGATCGGTCCTCTAGTCAAGAGATTGACGTTCATGAATAAGTAGGAGCAGTAGAGTAGTGTCTAAACGGCTACTTTAGGCACACGGTACACATGGAAATCTCCGTAACGTACTTGGTTAGTTTTATAAAAGTAAGCAATGTTTCTCACCCTAAGTTTCTAAAACATTTATTCAAATACGAGGTAAAAGAGTGGGGCTAAGAACTCACCTTTTACGGGTAGTGGTATCAAAAGGAATCAATCAAGTGAAAATTAAATATCACGGTTCTGGCGACATTCCTATCATATAGTCGTTCGTTTAAGAATGATGTACATAGAATAACGCTTAAAGCAAAGAACTGTCATTTCCAAGCACAAGTAGACACGGCGTATCCCTTTTTAAACGTTCTTTCAAAAGTTATATGTATTGACAAGTCTTCGACTTCAACCACATCTTAGAAAATATTTTGTCTTTTAGTGTATTTGGTCTTTTAGTGTATTTCATCTTTTAGTGTATTTCGTCTTTTAGTGTGTTTTGTCTTTTAGTGTATTTCATCTCTTAGTGTATTTCATCTTTTAGTGTATTTCGTCTCTTAGTGTATTTCGTCTCTTATTGTATTTCGTCTTTTAGTACATTTCATCTTTTAGTGTATTTCGTCTCTTAGTGTATTTCATCTTTTAGTGTATTTCGTCTCTTAGTGTATTTCGTCTCTTAGTGTATTTCGTTTTTTAGTACATTTCGTCTTTTAGTGTATTTCGTCTTTTAGTGCATTTCGTCTTTTAGTGTCCGAACATCAACCGTTGACTCGTAAACTAAAATGATGACTCTAAATCGCACTACGTTTTTCTACATTTTATCAGAAGTTTGATAATAAAAGTATATTTTCGACGCTTTTATAGAGTTTACGAAATTTCGGCATGACCTTTCTAAAAATATCGACTTTCCATTTTTATCAACCTCGTCTCGTGAAACTATCTTTTTACAAAGTACATCTTTTATTGACTCGCCAAGTATATCCGATATATTTCGGACAAAAACACCTCAAAATAATCGAACAAGTCGTTCTAAACTATAAAACTCTTCGACATTCAAACTTCGCTTACAACAAATCCACCCATCTTACTTAATCTTTTGCCAACGATATTTAACTCACCATACGATAAATCTTTAAAGTATACAATTTTATAGCCGTAATAATAGCAATATATATCAACATAGTCACAATGAACTTTTAAATGCAAAAGTACAACTACTTTTATTTCTTTCCATTTTTAAAGAAAAATATTACAACTTTGGATTGTGGTTTTATAGAAAACTGTAATGATTTTCACACGATTCGCTTTGTACACCTGCTTCGGGATGATCATTCGAATGCAAAAGTTACAACTATTTATGAAAATAAGATGACTTACAAAGAAGCATGACGATAAGGTGGAATTAGAAATCAAATAACAACCTAAACGTGTTTTACAAATTACCGGAATAAAACTAACAATTCAACACGTAAACTGTATCTTCAGTGGATGATCAAAAATTAAAAACAAGTGGTGTAGTTGGGTGTGTGTTTGTTCGGCAAAAAGAGAGGAAAAGCAATAAGGAAAGAGTAATGCAAGGGTATTGTGTGAGAATGAAATGAGATGAGGTTAAGGTGTATGTGTAAATTACATCAAAAAATATCACATCACACACACACACACTTGTGGTGTGCCGTGGGATAGAATGGGACAAGGCAAAGGGGAACCCCATTTTGAAATTTCGTTGTTCAAATGAGGGTATAGCAAGGACATGGTGCATTGCCCTTTGTAGGTGTTAGTTAGACTTGTATCAATTTGAAAAAAAATGAATCCTATGCATGCATGTATGTGTAACCGGTTATGCATAGGCCAAAGGGGGACCAAAAATATTTTTCCCACTTTCTAGGATCACTAGTGCTCTTTTGTGAATTAATTTCCAAGACTTTGCATGCACATGTATATGCATAATTTAAACACGTATCACGTAAATAACGAAACGGGTAACGGTAACACGGAAAATTATGAAATTTTAAATATTGCTTAAAAACATAAAAACGCGGATATTACCAAAATACTACAACGTTTGGTGTTCCGGTTCGCTCCCGGAGACGATTCTCAGATAATAACGAAACAACTTCCCGATTAACGGTAAAGCTAAACGAAACATTTAAAAATTCAAATTACTACACGAAAACGGCTAACTTATTGAACGGAAATTCTTGGGTTGTCACAAAATCCATCCAAACTTCACAATAGTGCCTATACTAACCTAACCCCGTTCACTACTAAACCAGC
>BQNB010177944.1:0-12919 GCA_026074375.1 Tanacetum coccineum
AAAACAATAAACAACTCTTCTGATAATCCTTAAACTTTTTTTTAAATCACAAATTTTGTTTGCATTTATACATAACAGACAAACATTCCTAAACAGGACATACATTTCCAGACAGGACACTATATCCAAATAGAATATAAAAAGAAACAACCCCTCACTTTGTTTCTTAAATATTGATTTAAGAAAGTTATTTTAAAATGATTTTACTATTTAATGTTTTTACTATTTTACTTTTCTACAAAATAGTAAAATCAACTGTTAAGGTAAAGACATCATGGATGACATCACAACCATATCTTGTAAAGATTTTGGCAATCTAAATTCAGATTTGGTGTTAGATATCCGGTTCCATCCAATTATACTAGCTGGTTCCTTTTGGAGGATGGAACCGTCCAGAACCGAGCTACAGAGCTAGCCGGTTCCATTGACATATACTGGCCAGTTCCTTTCTGCAGATGGGGTTTGTCCTTCCTTGATAAGGACATGGTATTTAGCTTAGTACCAAATAAGAGGCAAGCAAAGAAGGATTGGTTCTTGATATCATCAAATAACGTCACATTTTACCATCATTTATCCCATACATTTTACCCACTTTTATATAATTATTGCAAGATACTAGTACTTAATTGCTTAAAGTTTATGATTGCAGTAATTATGGAGTAACTTGTGAAGACGAAGCTAAAAGGCGTAATTCTGAAACTAAAATGAATACATTTGAAGAAAACTGTTATCTGTTACTATACGTTGTATCCAGCAAAGAAGATACGGCGTATTAGCGCCAGCTTATCACAAGAATACGCGTAATAATAAATCCCCGATCCGGCGTATCACTTCTCACCTATACGCCGTATGCCCAACTAGTCATCAGTCAAAGATACGAAGTTAATGTGATTGATGGCAATTAATCTTGATTGATTTGATCTTATCGCGAACTCCAAGGAAATTAACCCTATACGCCGTATGCACCTTATTACATACGGCGTATCCAAGCTATTTTTAGACACTATAAATACGAGGCTCAAAAACGAGTTTCAGTTTGCAAAAATTACATTCTTTATACCATACACTCTGAAGTCGAGTTTTCCAAGATATTAGAAGCAGCCAAGGTTAAGCACCAACCATAATTCCATAGAAGACATCGTGCAATTCTTACTTTCTTAATCATTCGATTTCTAAGTGTTTGATCACGCTTGTAAAGTTACAATGATTGTGGGCTAATACCCTTAGGTATTAGCCATATTAATGAAGATTATAATGTTTGGTTTGTTTTAATCCGGCTTGCTTAATTTATCATTGTTGTTTAGTTATGTTTATCGCCTTATACTTGTTTATGTGCTTGTACATGCGACCTATCATTCATCTGGGTCTAGTGAGACTTAACCAGTGATTTAAATGCCGAGATAGCTCTCCATGTTGTGTTTTGTATGCCCGGATCAATAGGATCACAAATGACACCCTATCCTTACCCTTAGATAATGAGCTTAGTTGGACCGGCAGGTGACCCGATAATTGTTCAACCAGTATTGTTCTTAATTAATTGGTAATTGATTTGGGTGGTGGACTACCGGTGTATAAGAAAACATTAAGCAATAAGTGGGTAAAGTCTCGATGGGCTAGGGTATTAATAGGATCACCACTACTTTAATTCCCTATGATAGATTATAATTAGACTAATGGATGCTTTATGCGGATGCGTTAATCATGACAGGATTGTTCGTATCTAGGTCTTAGGATGAAGAACCGCCTAAGTCTTAAGAATTATATGCCGCCTCGAGATAAGTAGCCATTGCACTAAACAAACAAATCAACATTTAATTGGATTTAACATGGTTAATACAGTTTTCTATTATTTGGCTTGTACCGCTTCTTTATCTTGTGATTATTTGCTTTAGTGTTTATTATGTTTAGAATTAACTTTTGTCACCACTAAACTTGTGCCAATCTCTCAGGCTGAAAACCCCCCTTTTATCTCTAGTAAATATGTATAGCATAGGTTTAACCAGTAATTAGACTAATCTAGATAGATTAAAATACTGATAGAATATTAGGTTAACTCTCGCTCTTAGTGTTCGACACCCTACTTACCACGAAGCTACATCTTGACCGGGTACACTGCCCGTTAAAGTGTTGTCTTTAGGTTTGTCGGCTAAATATAAATGTAAAACTTGATAATTACTAAATATATACCACACGACGACACATCAGGATCCATCTCACAAAAGGGGCATCAGAACACATTTAAGTGAGTGGAATCACTAACATCGCATTGTCTTAATACATCTTGAGTCTTTTGTTTACACTTCATAACTCTCCATAAATAGAAAGCATGTCTCGGGATACAATGCTAAAACCAAACAACAAGAGACCATTTTTTTGGTAAAAGGCAACAAAAGACCAATTTACATCCTCCTCCCTAGGTTCTTCATCCACCTCTCCTTCATCATCAATGTCTTGCTCAAACCACCATTCCAACTTCTCTAGAAAACCAAGAATGTCGGTAAGACAAGTATGGAAACGCAAAACATCCACTCCAAAATCATCACCTTCTTCCCAAAAAGACTCACCTCTACTTCCTCCAAGAGTCTATTTACAATCTCCTTCACCACAATCATACAATCCCTTAAGAGATCAAATGATCAACCAACTTTACAACATTTCCACCATCCTTGATTCACATACTAACCCATCCAATGCCTACATTCATACACCACGTTGACCACCATCACAACCAATCCATCCTCTTTATCATGCTCAAGTTGAATTTCACTCACGTTTTTGTCATTGTTGCAAGTTTTCTAGACACCAATTCCACTCCTTGAGAAATGAAATCAACTTCAATCACTTTATTCTCACCCGTCTCATACCTCAAACTCGTACCCCTCTAAATCATATGTCACCAACCCCCTCCTTTTCCCTCTTTAATTAATCATTCTCATATGATTAATCTACCTAAATAATTGACCATCTATCTTTTGATTATGGTATCTTCTACATTTCAAGAATCCACTAGTGTTAATCTATGCCTTATTATGTCTTTATTTCATGATTATCTACTATATATTGTAATGATTCATACAAATATAGTATGAATTTGTCTCTTCTCGTATTATGTCTTTAACTTTATCTTATGAATGTACTACTTGCATTTTCTATTGTATGAGTTTCTTGATTGGTGAATGAAACTCTCTTTTGGGCGACTTGAATCTAATGTGTTGTTTAAAAGATATTTGTCTTGCTCTTGTATCATTAACTTTGTTTTCTAGCAAACAATTTTCCTAATATCGATCCCATGGTACCACAAACGAGGGGTAGCATACGTCAAGGGGAGTCTTGATATCGTTGACTTCTTTCTTCCTACAACCACTCAACGATCATCCTTTTTGAATTCGACAAAATAGGGGAGAAATAGAACAAAACTCATTAATAATGTGTAACTATTAATTTTATACAAAATGAGTTTAAATTTGTCATATCAAAAATGGGAGATAGGTTAATACCAATAATGGTTTCAAAAACATTATTATTTATATTTTTGACCTCTCAACATTTTGATAATAACAAAATGTAAAAACGTTTACGATAAAAATAAACGTTTACAAATTATTAATCGTAAAATTCTATTTCTAAGATTAGTAAAAACTTAGAGAATGAACAAACCAATCATTCATCATCTCAGAGTTAATGAATCAAGAAATTTTTTCTCTTATCCATCATAATTTTACAAAAGAATTTCACAAAAATAATTATACAAAATATTTTCTAATTAAAAGAAAAGTTTTATGATGTGTCGTTGTGTGGTGTATATTTTATTGATTCAAGTTTTAAATTTATATTTTGCCAACTAAACCAAAAATAACACTTTACGGGCAGTGTACCCGATCGGTAGTAAGTTTCGGTTAATTAGGTGGTCGAACCCTTGAAGCGAGATTAAATCATATCAATTAAATTAAATCTTGGTTACTATATCTATTTTAATTTTGATCCTATTCTAAACCTATGTCAGTCCTAATCCTAATTCTAACGGGAAAAGGGGTTTTCAGCCTGAGAGACTGGCACGGTTTGGTTGGTGACTACAATCAATTCAAGGCACTTTAACCCACGCAAGCAAATAAACAAAAGATAAAAGAGCGGTCGAGCCAAATATAAGAAAACTATATTAACCATTATTAATCCGATTAGAAAGTTGGTTTGTTTATTTAGTGCAATGATTTCTTCTCTCGAGGTGGCATATCATTCTTAAGACTTAGGCGTTACATCATCCTAAGACCTAGACACATTAATTATGTCATAATTAAAGCATCCACATAAAGCATCCTTATTTGCTGATTATAATCTATCTTAGGGATTAAAGCAATGGTGATCTTGTTAAACCCTAGCTCATAGAGACTTTACCCACTTACCGCTTAATGGTAATTTATACACTAGTAGTCCACTTGTCCAACTATCCAATGGAATCAGAACGTTACTTGTTGAATTATCTAGGTCACCTGCTAGTCAACACGATCAATAAACCATTGGCAATATCCAATTAACTAGTTAAGCCCGAAGTGTATCCTAGACACAGATTTAGAAGGACAATATTTGTGATCCTATGATTCTAGATGTATACCAATTAACTAAAATGGAAGCTTATCCTAAGGACCAGATTTACTTGGTCTGTATCACTAGATCCAGTTGAATGATAGGTCGCATACAAAAGCGCGTAAACAAGTAAGTATAAATTGATAAACATAAACAAGCATCTAACGATAAATCAAGAAATCAAGATAAACAAATACCAAACATTCAAATCTTCATAATAATGGCTAATACCCGAAGGTATTAGCCTTCAAACATCATAATCAATACAAAAGTAATTATTTAGCCAAGGTAAACTAACCGAGTTAACGAATGATACCAAAAACTGAACGATTACAAAAGTATATAGAATTACACGTTGTCTCCTATGGAATTGATAGCGTTGCTCGACCTCTTCTGCTCTTTTTCTCCTTTGAAAATCGACTTTTATGGTTTAGGTATCGAGAATATGATTTAGCACACTTAAAACTCGTTTTTGAGTTTTTTCTAATTATATGGCCTGGAAGTCGTTCGAATAAGCGTAATCCAAGGTATTAATCGGCGGTAATTGGAATTCTTGAGTAGGGACCACGCCTGATATCTTCCAGAATATTCACATACTATATCTTCGATACGATGTATTGAGATCTTCTATATATGTCGTATTGGGCTTTATTCTTTTGTGGTCTTTGGTGAGTGCGGGCACGAATACGCCATATCTTCCCTGATGGGTATGGCGTATTGGTCTTCAGAATAGTAAATCTTCAAAATATCTTCATTTAAGCTCCAAAATGCACGCCTTTTGCTAATATTCACCAAGTACTTCATAATTACTGCAATTCTCAAATACAAACTGATTAAGTAACAATTCTTTGCAATAATTATACAAAATGGGTTAGTTATATTGGATAAATGATGCTATAAAATAGACATTATTTGATGTCATTAAATATCCCCCCACTTGAATCCTACTTGTCCTCAAGTATCCTTTAGAAGTTTATAAAAATGTATCCCTAAGGATATTTTCTGTTAAAGCATTTATTCGATCCATTACAAGTACACAACCAAACACCTCATGAAATAAGAAGATGAAAACACTCAAATCACTCAACTAATCTATGTGGTAACATGTAACTAATTCGCTCAATTGCTCGGTCGTGACGAGTATTCTATCATAAGCTTGGCGAGGAAACACATCTCCACCACAAAAGCCAAAGGAATACAAGTTTATAAAGTAAATATGGTGTTTTTGTATGGAAAGGAGGCAGTTGATCATTCTACAATCTTTCACCATAAGTACCATTCCAACAAGGCAGCTAAAGCACACATACATGGCCGTAACGAAGAAATAGACATGTGTGTTCGATCACACCCCTATTCGAATTTAACCAACAGTTAGGATGAAGAATGATATAGGGTAGGAACCTTCTAACTTTCACTAATAGTAATAAACCAACAAGGCAGCTGAGACATGCATACATGGCCGTAACGACGGAATAGACATGCACGCTCGATCACATCCTCATTCGCGTAAAACCCATGGTTAATCATTAGGTGAGAGGGAAGTAAATTGTTGTTAAATAAAAAATAAGAAACAAATAGCATAAGCCTAAAGTACAAGTTTCTAGACACATTCCTGACCCGATACCAATATGAAAGACACGACAATTTTACAACATCTTGATCCCGCTCAAAAAATACCAACCTAAGTTGGTGTTCCCGAAACGGTCAACATCCCAATCACCCCAAACTTTACATACTCTACAATGGTAAGTGCGATATCTTCAACTTGTCATATACTCTACATCTTGATTTTTAGACGTAACAATAAAAAATCGATCCTTCATGTAATTCCTTCGGTAATGCTCTTTGCGAAATGATTATCTTCAAACTTTCCTTCTCTATTTTGTTGTGATTTTTCTCTTTTTTCTCTTTTTTACCTATGCTTCAAATCTCGGTGTAGTTTCACCATCTTCACGATCATAATAATTCTGGATAATTTCTTTGATAGTTCTTCATTCTTCGGACTCACCATTAATTGTGATGGTAGTAAAATCACATGAGTTTTGACTATAATATACATTCTCATTTGCAATGTACAAATTTTCAACCGCACCAAAGATAGAAAATGACACAAGACTCGAAAATATAAACTTTTCACTTTAAGCAACTAGCAACTTGTAAATTAAATTAATCTAACATGGTAGACTTATGAATGTGTAAGGGTTAACGAAACATATAATTGGTGTAATTCCTAAAAGGATTGGCTCTACGATTGTTCTATGGGTTTATCTTACCTTTAAAGTGAGAATAAACAGTGGTTTAAACGTAGTGTTTAACTAACCGTGTTAGTTAGTTAATAAACAACATGGAAAGGCGATTTTGGTGTAATCCTAAAAATTTACCAATTTAAACAAGTTATTCCAATCAAATCCATAATACTCATCACTGTGGTCTCGAGTGATATACCAAGCCATGTTCTAAAGTCTACTACATCACAACACAACTCATCATTTTATGGAATTTTGGGTAAAGAAAAAAATAAAACAATTGAAACGAGATAGGCTAAATTCTCATAATATCTATCAAGGGTTATTGTGTGTGGGTTATGTATCAAGTAATTTTACAAAAGTATGCTTGAATTTTTTTTAATTTAAGCATTTTAATGTGAAAATTAGGACAAGTAAACATTCTAATTCCATCCCCCCACTTGAATTATTCAACGTCCTCGTTGTATATATAAAACATTAAATAGGGAATTTAAAAAGAATTAGAATGAGAAACTCCCCTGATATTTGCTCAGTAGATTCTCTATGTTGTGTTTATGAGCAAGATTGTGTGCTCCTAGCACAAACAGCACACACACAGAATTCCAGAAAATATGCATTCCACCAACTTCGTTGATATTTCTTTCACGAGGTCCTGGTATAAAATATAGGAAAACATGTGTCATTCCCTATCCATGGTACTTACGGGTTATAATTTAACTAAACTAAATACGAGTCAGTTTGGTGGATACGTCGTATCAAATTAATGAATACGTCGTATTCTAGAACTGACAATAATGTTTTTTAAAGTGCAATAAAAAATAAAGACTAATAACGTCCAGACAATCAATACGCCGTATGGTATGGGGTGGATACGCCGTATTGATGTCTGGGAAGACAGACTCGATAAAATTAAATAACAATCTGGGTTGTCTCCCGGGAAGCACTTTTGTTTACAGCAAAGTCTTTAAGTTAGACTTTCTCAGCTTCTCTTCACTGTGCTTTAGTCACCATCCATCCTTCGTCTATTTTCCAAAAGATTTATTGGTAAGCTCGGCACGCCTCTTCTCTTGTGATTGTAGGATCATCGTATTCATCTTCTTTCACAGCAACATACTCTTCATCATTATTGAACAAATATTTGATCATCATATATCTCCTTACATAATTCTTTACTCTTATTATCTCCATGATTTGTCTCATAAGCATCATCGTAGTTTGCATTTATGTTCCATCGTCTCATCTGTTCGTAACGTGACTCATCATCATCTTCTTTGATAAATCCTTCCATGATAGCTTTGTTTCTTAAAGCTTCATCTTTAAATTCACTATCTTCCAAAGCCTCGTACCATTCGTAATCCTGATAATGGAGTTGGTTTCCAATAATGTAAGTTCCGGGTAAGTTTCCTCCATTATAGTATCCATCATTCATCCAACTACATGTTGGCCATTCTGAACATCCAGTCTTATAGTTAAAAGGCTTGCAAGTATGTTTAAACTGTGTGGGTTTGGTCCAAACTCCAACGTTAGTCTATCGCTTCTCATCTACCCATGTATGGTTTTGTTGGCGTCCTTAATTCCATCTATAGATCCAAATCAACCTTTTAAGTCTTCCATAGGTCTTGAATCCCTCAATGTCCTTAGTAAGTAAGTCTGGATCGAATTGTAAAAATAAAACAAACACAAACTCTACCGGATGAGCTATTGTAGCACAACGGTAGAGTGTGTGTGTATAAAGGGTTGAGGGTGTTGAGGTTGAGGTCTCAGGTTCGAGCCATGCTCACCTGAGACTTCCACCTTCCCCTTTTTATTTTATTTTTAATTTCTTTTTACAAACTTGTAAATAAGCTAAAATTAACCAACTTTTACAAAAACACCTTTTTTTATTAACCACAAATAAGCCCAAGAAATAAGCAAAACCAAACAGACAATAACACAAGTTCTGAGACAATACTAATGTTAGCTTATTGGACTGAATAAGCTACAAAAACAAATAAGCAACTAATTTAGACTTGCTCACACCTAATAAGCTAATGCAGACCTAAATAAGCACAAGGGAATGAAAAATAAGCTAAGAAATTAAAATAAGCTATCTGACATAAACTTGTATACAAAACAGACAAACAGGCCACTTTTGGCTTATTTTTAAGCCACTAGACAGAAACTTGTGGCTTAATTACTTGCAAATCCTAAAAGATTAACATAAAATCTTTTTAATTCAGCAATCAAAATACATTTTGGAACAAAAATAAGCTATAAAAAGACTAGAAGAAAAGGCTATATAGACAAAGATTGCTTACGTAAACAAAGAGGCAAAAGGGCTCTATATCTATTTTTGGCTTTTTAGGCGCACAATGACAAAGGAAAAAAGCAAAATAGCAACACACACATCAATACTCAATACAATGAATAACTTAGGAACAAAAGTGGGCAAATGGATAAGACCAACTAAGCCAGGAATTGGCTTATACTCTCAGCAGTACCGCCAATGAAAAACTTAAGCTGCCAGGGCTTAACAAAAATCTAATAAGCACAAGAAATAAGTAATAAGAAAATGCAGCTACTCTACCATTCCTAAAAAGCACTTAAGAATGAAATTAAGCTAGGAAAACAGACAAGAATACATTAATAAGCAAATAAGCAAATATGAAAAACTAGTTAAATAAAACAGCAAATGGGGCACTTTTGGGCTTAAAATTAAGCAAGTAGATGGATCATCATGGGGATCTAAGCTGAAAACAGATGGAGTATTAAGCTCAAGGAACAATTATCAATACTCAAAAAGGATTAGATTATTCTGATAAGGCCAGAATAAAGCTCAATAAAAGCTGTTTCTTCATTTTTTTTTAAACACTTAACTAAATATGCAAATTTTTACCTAAACTCTAAACCATATTATCCCCCTATAATGCACCTTTGCTACAACACTCTAACACTCAATTGAGACTCAAAATGTACAAAATTAAGCCATCAAGCATGGCTTATCCAAATAAGCAGTTTAACTTGGATTTAAAAGTCAAATTTTAAGTAGCACTTAGAAAAACTTAGAAAAACTTGTAAAACTAAGCTTAAGGCTTTCAAACAGCTTAAAAACAGCTTATACAAGCTTAAATGAGCTCTTGAATTTGGATTTTTCAAAACCTTAAAGGTTTTTGACAGCAATAAGCCAAAAACTTATGTTGTGCCAAACACCCCTTTAAGAAAATGAAAACCCTTTTAAGACTGTTTTAAAGAGATTTAAGCTGGGGTTCTAGAAAAAGATGATCATATAACATATTAAGCATTAAAAGCAATTATCAACAGATCATTAAGCACTTAAAAAGCTGAATAAGCAATTGACAGATTTAGCTAAAATTGACAGATTTAAAGAACAAGTAAGAATAATTGATTCAAAAACTTAAACTAAAGATAATTAAGCATACATTAACACTAATAAGCAAGTAAAGACAGAAATAAGCCACAAATAAGCAATGCTACAGTGATTTTGCAAAAATTGGAAAAAGAGAAAACTTACTTAAACCCTTGTTTAAACAGGGCAATTAAGGCAGTCTACAAGCTCTAGCTTGTCAAAAGACAAGCTAGTGGGTCTATAAGCTCTTCCATTACAAGCTTATCTTCCATGATTTAGCTGAGGTAATTTAAGGGATGAGCTTATTTTTTGTGATTTTCTTAACACATCTTTATGATTTTCTGAAAACGGATTATACAGGTTACAAAGAGCTTAAATGAGCTTGAACAAGGCTTTTAGAACATGAAACTTAAGAACAAGCTTATACTTTAAAATGCCTCATACTTTGATTAATTTAGAAAAACATTATAATACTAAAATTAAAGACATAAAACTAAAAAGAACTTGAAAATTAGATGATAAAAAAGTAAGAAAAAATGAGTGATGCCTTTGAAGGCTTACAATACGTCCTATTTACACTAAGCATTCTAGGTCTTCTCTTCATCTCTTTCTTGTGCTTTCTTTGTGAGAGGGATCTGAGATGTGCTTGTATTGTGAGTGAAATCCCAAAGCAATCTTGGCCATACATCAACATTTGTGTTTCTTCAAATTCATCACAATCGTTGGATTATGCTTGGAAAATATGGGATTGCCAACATGGCAATGCACCATGTGACTAGGGTTTTAGTAGAGAGGGGGTGAGGGTTTTACCCATTAAGGTTTTTGGGAGTTGCAGGGTAAAAGTGGAGAAGACAACCCGTGAGTTGTCCTGGGTTTCTTTTGGGCGGGAAAGTTTGTTGGGAGAATACAGGGGAAGGGTTTGGAGACTTGCCAACTTTGGTCCCTAAAAGATATAAGTACCTTTGCAATACTAGTCCTTGTGGTGTATAAGTATTTAGGACATGGCAGAATTAGTCCCTAAGGGTTATATGGACTTTTACAAGACAAGTCCTTGTGATATAAAACTTTAAGGGTTTGGCAGTTTTGGCCCTTGAAGTTATATATGTCATCTTTGCACTTTAAGTCCTTCTAATTCAAGTTTGATAAGTTGACAACTTTAGTCCTGAAGTTGTATTTCCTTTGACTTTGACTTGACTTTACTTTGTCGGGGTTGACTTTGGCTTCTTTTCACACTCTTTTCATTCTCGTGCTCAGTTTTGTCGTTTTTAGCTTTATTTTTTCTTTTTCTTGAATATCCATTTCCTGCACAATTCAAATGCAAAACATACAAATACAATGTATTTTTGGTACGTTTTAGTCATTTAAGTCCGTTTTTAATGGAAAATGGTATGTGTAATTAAGCACATACCAATAGCTTTGTTTCTTAAAGCTTCATCTTTAAGTTCACTATCTTCCAAAGCCTTGTACCATTCGTAATTCTGATAATGGAGTTGGTTTCCAATAATGTAAGTTCCGGGTAAGTTTCCTCCATTATAGTATCCATCATTCATCCAACTACATGTTGGTCATTCCGAACATCCAGTCTTATAGTTGAAAGGCTTGCAAGTATGTTTAACTGGTGTGGGTTTGGTCCAAACTCCAACGTTAGTCTATCGCTTCTCATCTACCCATGGTACGTCCTTGTTCCATTCATAGATCCAATCATCCTTTTAATCTTCATAGGTCTTGAATCCCTCAATGTCCTTAGTAAGTAAGTCTAGATCGATTTGTAAAAGATAATTAAATTCTTTGAATGCCTTGCACATAGGTGTTTCAAAATCAAATATATTAGTATCGATCTTAAAGACTTCAGCAACTTCATCTTCATTATCAAAAAATTCTTCATTCTTGAGCTCAACTTCATCATCTCTTCTAATCTAGTAAATCCATAATGCTTTCATAGTATAACGATCCATCGTCTTGTAGTTAAAACTTTTTGACCCCAACCATTCAGTAAATGCAACATCAGATGGATCATATCCCATCAACTTCATGTTTCGAGTCATCATCCTTGTTTGAGTCACATTGGATGTTAGCAACTTCAACTTCATATGTGAATATATCATCATCCATTTCGCTCATCCGGTTGAATTTATTATTGAAAACTTCAAGTGATGTACCGCAAGTAGGCGAAGCATCTTTGTCGTTAAGATCC
Source organism: Tanacetum coccineum (assembly GCA_026074375.1). Lineage (NCBI taxonomy): Eukaryota > Viridiplantae > Streptophyta > Magnoliopsida > Asterales > Asteraceae > Tanacetum > Tanacetum coccineum. The sequence goes on from BQNB010177944.1 coordinate 12,368, forward strand.
TCAAGTTTCTCGAACTCTTTTTTTGATTACCTTTGTCATTCTTAACTAAAAAATAGCCAGAAAATTATCAGTAGAACCAACGGGAAAAAGGTGTTTAAAAAAAAATTGAGCTTTAAGTTCGAGAATGGAAAAGAATTTTATCAAATGATCGATATACCGTATTTAATAGAAGTGAATACACCGTATTAATCAGTTGAATGAATACGCTGTATTAGACAGAAAGTTAGACACACTGTATCCAATAGAAGTGGATACGCCGTATTGAGTTATCTACCAGAATAGTGTATTAGGAAAACAATTAAATTAAACAATTAAATAAACAAGCAAACAATTTAACTAACAAATATACAAAATATACAGAATATACAAGAATATACACTAATCTAATTTACACTACTCCTAAGGGTTAGATCTAATGTTAAAATCCAAAATATAAAATAAAAATCAAGATTAATTTTCACTCCCCGACAACAGCGCCAAAAACTTAATGTGTCATTGTGTGGTGTATATTTTTATGATTCAAGTTTTAAATTTATATTTTGCCGACTTAAC
>BQNB010177945.1:0-12919 GCA_026074375.1 Tanacetum coccineum
TTTGAAATTTTTGGTTTAAAAACCATAAAGCTTGCATTTTTAAGGTACCTATAGGTTTAGTAATACTAGTTGTACAAGAAAATTTGGGGAAAAACAATCAAAAGTTAGTCTTTTTGTGTTTTAGAGATTTTGTGTTTCGTCACCGAATTAGCAGTTGGCAGGATTAGTATAACAACTCAGTATTTTCATCAATGTAATATCCATCTATTAAATTAGATGCAATGTAACATCTATATATACCACCTTTTTACAGAGAAATTTTTGCTTTATTCTATTATGTAACGTAGTTGTTTATATCATGTAAACATCCTAATATGACAAGTCAATGTTCTAATATCATTTTTACCAGATACGTTATCCATTTAACGTACTTTTCAAAACGTTATTTCAAAACAAGCATTAAACGTTAACGTTTATATCAAAACCCTAATTATATGTAATGTATACATATAAAATGAATGTGCAAGCCTTCAAGCATGTTTACAAGTATACAATACACAACATTTGAAATATAATTTCCCTCTAAGTCAATGTACAACTCATTTAAGCTCAATGTACAAATCCATGAAGCACGAATTCAAACTAACTCATTTTCCCTCCAAATTCATTCTAATTTCTTACCACCACTTTAGCACAAGGTATAATACTCAACGCACAACTTCTAAACCCTAAACCTAAACCCTAAATCATCCTAAAACCCTAATCTAAAACCCTAAACCCTAAACGAAACCTTAAACTAGCTCTAAACCCTAATTCGAAAACACTTAACTTAAACCTAATCTAAAACCCTAATCTTAAAACCAAAACCTTAATCCTAAACCCTAATCCTAACACTAAACCTTAATCTTAAACCCTAAACTATCCAAAACTTTAATCCTAAACCCTAATCCAAACACTAAACCTTAATCTTAAACCCTAAACTATCCAAAACCAACCCGACACCTCTTAATTCTCTTTTAAACCATTTCAAAACCAACAAGCACCTCAAGCTAGCACCCTAACACCACCATGACCTCACTACCATGTCACCTAGCAACCACACAAGCACCTCCATCGCCACCTTGGCCACCAAGTTTGCATTGTCACCTCTTTGTTTGCCGCACCCCCCACAAGCTCCACACCTTGCATAGCTACATTTATAGCTCACAACACTCACCCTATAGACTTCATTAGTCACTACCTACAACCCTTGATCCTTACTCTAAGATCTAACCTTGGCCACCAAGGTATTCGACCCTTATATAAAGCCGAACCCCCCACAACTTTAAATCACACCTCAAAATCTATCATACACACAAACGGAGTCTTAATCAAGATCAAGGAAGTGAATTAAAGTCCCTAAGTTCATAATTAAATCCAAGAATCAAGAGAAGGAAGCCATTGAAGTCAATTTCTAGGCGTACGAACCCAAAACCCTCATACGATCCATTTTAAGCTCAAGTAAGCTTATATCTTGTTCCATGAGCTCATTTTCTGTTTTAAATCTTTAATAAGTTTCCTTATGATCATATATAAGCCTCTTGATAAAAGCTTTGAGCCACAACCCATGCGTGTTAAAAATTTTAAACCAAACGCACCCTATTTACCCTTAAATCTTATTTTCATGAACTCAATAAGCTATAAGCCAGAGTTGTCATAATATGCTATTTATATAAGTTCATTAATCACTTTTATAAGCTTTTAAACAAGTCTTAAACATTTAATCCCATCGAGTTGATTTTTAAAAACCATACGCACCCATTTTATATTTTTAAGCTCACAAGCCCTTTTCATAAGCTATAAGCTCGTAAACTCTACTTACTTTAGCTTATTCTAATAAGCCATAAGCTGCAAAACTGTTTTGCATTTCAAAAATATCAAAATTATGAATTTTGGACTTGATTTGCAAATGTTTTCATGCATAGGGGTATATATCATAACTTTCTGCCATTTTGCATTCTTAAAAATATAAAATATAATATTTTTATATAAATTATAAAAATATACATAAATATTATAAACTCGATTTTATAATTTAAACCCCGACACATTTACATATTATCATCGATCGAACTGCATTATAAATCAAATAAAGTTATATATCTAATGAAATTTATCATCGACTTATTCTTTTGAAGAAATTTAAAATCTTATCGTATCACGTACTAGGGAATATACCATGTAGGGGGTTTTTTTTTTTTTTTTCCATTTGGATTTTTTTGATGAAGTTTCTTGGGTTTTCGATTAAAGGCCTTGCTCCCTCAAACGATACTGGGCATGACACTCTGAATATGATAGCCCGAACATGATCGAACAATTCCATAAATTAATAAATCAAATATGTATGTTAAACTTTGTAAAGTTTTGAAACCTAAACAATCAAACTAAGACTTGACATATTACCCCAGGTTGCGTGACAAGGCCGTTACTTTCACTTGATATACTTTTGCCATCAATCAGATTTCCCTGTTAAGGTGAGTTCATAGCCTCCATTTTAAATCTCTAATGTTTCATAAACCCGCGAGGGGATACAGCTTCTACACCATGAATACAAGTGTTTTTCCAACTGTATGCTATCTTGATATATTATTGCCTAAGTCCTTACTTTTGCCATTAAGACCCCACTATCATGAACCGTTAATTACTTTTTGGAGTAAGCGCGAATGCTGTGAATAGATCTATTTGGGACTGAACTCCTTGTTGGTGTACCCGTTCATGGGGTAACCAAACGCACTTCATTTGAATCACTATGCGGGTGTTTGGCAAAGGCACCCGTTGGGGCAACTACTTATGATTAATGATTTTCTCAAGGCCTCGGTGTCATGAGCTTAAGGCAATAATACTATTTTCTATAATAATTATACTTATTGCAATTATTACACTTATAGGTGTATAACAACGTAACCCACTGTTTATGATGACTTGTATTCAAACTATTTACCATAAATCTATGAATTTCACTCAACCATTGTGTTGATCTTTTTAGCATATTTATCTTAGGTAATTGAGCAACTCATGGCACGGAGTGGCACGGAGTGGCACGGACTTGAAGATGGCTAAACTGTTATCATTCAAACTATAAATGTTTCTAGATTTTTGGGAATCTCTTTTTTTGTAAAACTCTGATGAATAAGAAATGACAACTAAATTTCGAAGAACGTCTCTTTACGAGTCTTTTCAAGCTTATGATTGTTGTACTAGAAATAAAAACCCAGATTAGCTTCCCTCCGCTGCTATATTTGTAAAATCGGGGTGCTATAATAATCCTTCCAGCAGTAGTAATCACTCATCATTGTAACTGAGCACAAGCAGTATTAACTACTTAGAAGTTTACTCTAGCAGTACTAACATACACTAGTAGTACTAACTTTTGTACTACTAGTAGTAACTACTTAGTATATTTTCAGCCTTCATCTCTAAGTAGTCTTAACTTCTACTAGCAGTAATAAACTTTATACAAACAGAACTAATATATACTAACAGTAGTAACTACAGTAAGTAATTTTTTATACTAACCAGTACTTAACTACTTACAAAATTTTCATTAGTATTAATCAACATAGTAATTTTATTGCTTGACAACACTAATATATACCTAAGCAACAGTAACTCTAAGAATATCTTAAAGTCTTTTAATCCCAACAATCCTCCCCTAAACTTGATGTTCATCATTTGAATCTTTAAGTTTCTTCATTAAAAGTCTTCACCATCACCAGGAGGATGTATTCAAACACTTCTTTGACCTTTTTCTTGCATTGTCATGAGCTTAAGTAGTCGATAACATATCTCATTCAAATGGTTAGCTTGAAGCTTTTTGTTCAGCATTTTGTGATTATTATTGTGTATTGGATATCTTTCTCAACCAACAAAAAGATATGTAGATTTTTAAACCTCACAAAGTGCACTCCACAGGTATCAAACAACTTCTAAATAGTCACTTTTGATCCTGTAGACGTCTTCATACTAACGTTTTATGTTAGGTTTAACAAACATTAACTTTCAATCACCCAAAACACTCTTTCATAATCGTCCTCTGGCCTTGTATTCCCATGTTTAGCTTTGACCAACTTCTAGAGGGTCTCCAAGTCTTCACTATCAATATTCTAAAGCATCTTAATCATTGATAAGTATCTTTTTGAACTACATCAGCTCTTATTCATTGAAAATACCAAACTTTCCTCATTAACAATCTGTATTCAACAATCATTTGGAGGTTTGGGCTAGAGGTTAGCATCAATTGTTATACCCTCATCAATCTTTTAACTATCTCAAAAATGCGTTTATTCATCTCCGACTCCTCGTGATCATCATCTTATTTTAGCTTCTACAATATACATCTAATCTTCTCTTCTTGATTTATCAGATTCAAGCTCATATCCGCTCTTTTAGAACTTCCTTCATTCTTATCCTCACTGCCTTTTCACCACTTCTAGAACTACTAGGAACAAATATAATTTACCTGTTTGTATGCTTGTTTAAAGAAGCTTCTAAAGTTTCTTCATAACTCCTTCCTTTTAGCTGATTATGCTTGTATCCACCCATATTCTTCAGATATGTACACATTATATTCCTTATCTGAGTTTTGGTAGGTGGTTTACTTCTTTGCTCTGCTGCTCTTTGTGCTGCAAATAACTTTTTCCTTTCAGCTATCATCTCCACTAACATTCTTGACTTTTCTTCAATGAAGAATTGTTCTTGTTCTTCAGCTTGGAGTCTTGCATCTAATTGCTCATCAGCCTCAATCATAGCTTGAATGCTATCCAGTTCTTCAATAATTGCTGCTCTGCTAACTTCTTCTTTTACAACTCGTTCTTTTTGCATTCTTTCCAACTCTGATTGTTCTTCAGCATGCAATATGAGTGCTAATTCTTCATCAAGTGCAATTTGATCTTTCTTCTTTAATGGCTTTTTAGGCTCAACCATTTTTGTCTTGCCTTTGTCTTTTGCTTATGGAAGTTGTGATGCTTTTGAATAAGAAACTATTGGTGTAAATGCAGGTGCTTGCTCCTCCTGATCATGAAAGACAATTACTTTTGCCTTTGGTCTTATGCTAGCAACAACAGTAGTAATTGTTGTGGCAGCAGTTTTAACAGCCTTTGGTTTAGCTGCTTTGATCTTTATCAAGGTCTGAGCCAGAGTCAACTCATCAATAGTTGTTGTAGCACTAGTAGTAGTAACCACTTCACTAACGTAGTAAGTCATCATAGCACGAAACTGGAAATGAGCTTGTAGTCTTAGCAGCATTAACTATAGGCTATTTAAACACCTCATCACCATTAAGAACATTAGTATCAAACATCAAGTCTTCATCATTTCTTTCTTAAGTCTCATCAATCAAGGTCACCTCTTCATCAACATCAAGATCAACTATTTTCCTCCCTTTTAGAATGCAACTCCTGACACCCAAACTAACATCATTAGAGGATTCTACCCTGCTAGCTGAACCAACCTTCCTTAACCTTTTGAGCCCTGAAGTTCTTGACTTCCTTCTCTTTTCCAACTGCTTAACTCTCTTCTTTAAACTAGCAATCTCCTTTGCTTGAGCAGTCTTTGCTTCCTCCAAATCAAGAACCTGCTTTTGTAGTTTGGTACATAAACTCATCAATTATAATGTTGCAATCTATCCTTACCACTTTGAGGTAGATCACAGGAAGGGGTAGATATAGGTTCCTCATTAGTAGCCTCATCAGGGATAGGCTCTGTAGGACCACTGTCCTTCCTCTGTTTCCTTCTAGACTTTTTCTTTTGAGGCTTAGATGATGATGGTTGAGAATAATGGGCGTGGATAGAATCAAGTAGGAGCAGCTAGTCCATCACCATGTCTTCTAAACCTGAACCAGTGTAATTTGAAAATAGAGGGGTGATTCTCCCAGAGAAACCTTTTCCTTCCCTCTTCATATTAGCAAAAATCTTCTTTGTATGGGAAGGTGTAACATAAATCCCTTTATGTTTAGTCATTCTTTCAACTTGAATTGTTTAGAGTGAAGACTATGCACAAACCTTGGATACATAAAAACTTAAACCCCTACCCTCTAAGTTTTTCACCATATTGGTCAAAAAATGTACTTGGAAAAGTTAAATTTTTGGTTTGTAGCAAGACAAATGATAGTAGATGCAATTAGTGCGAACTAAATTCAATTCAAAGCTGTAGTCCCTAGCACTAGGCATTTGCAGAATTGTAAATGATAAGAAATTTACATTGGGATGAAAAATAAGCTTTATAGAATGTAAGCTTTTGTGTAACATTTTCATACCCCATGAGTGTCAGCTGTTCAAAAATTACATCATTTGGGCAGACATTTAGTCCCTTCAGCATCTTCTAACATAAGATCACTTCTTACACTCTTCTTAGTGATGATCACCTTCTTCTTATCTACTAGGGCTTGTATCTGACGTTCCCCATTAACTGTCTTAGCCTTAGCAGTTGCCCAGAACTGTTTAATGCATGATTCATATACTGTAGGATTAACCGTTAACGCATATTTCCATAGAACTTGCATTCAGAAAATCAATAATGCCTTCAAACCTATTACTTTCTTTGGGTTTTTCCAAAAACGCAACCAAATTGTGAGTTTTAGCAAACTTTGGGGTTGACATTGTGATGGGTTTTTGATGATTAAAGATGAAATTGAGTTAGGGTTTATGATTAGAGAGTATAGCAAAGTGTAAAATCGAACAAATAAGTGATTGAAACCCTTAATTGAAGTATTTATGAAATCACCCTCAACAACATTAACTTAAACTAGCAGCATTAAGTTAAGCCTAACAGTAAAACTATACCCACTGAGTAGAATTATGCCTAACAGCATTAACTTAAGCCCTAATACAGTAAATGAATGCCTAGCAACATAAACTAGTATTAGCAGCAAGCAATTTAACTTAGCAGCCATTAACCTTTGATACACCAGCATGAACCAAATTGTTATTCCAAAAAGCTTTACCATCATGAATTTTGACTCCTCACAAGCTCTCTTTCTGTTTTTTGATATCATAATATCTCTCTCATTTCTTTTTCTCACCAATTCACTCTATCTGTTTTTATATCACACGACTCTCTTTCTATTTTTAGATCACTATATCTCTCATTTCTTTTTCTTACCAATTTACTTTATCTATTTTTATATCATAAATCAAGATCCCGGAACAGAGAGTTTGGTACAAAATTTCATCAAATACCTTTAGTTTCATGCCTGTCCACATCCCACTTCCAAGTATGTACTTAACTCAGAGAGAGGTGGATCACGACTGTTTTAGAAATGCAAAACCTCAAACCTAATTTTGAGCTTCTGCACCCCCTAATAGTATCTTGCACCTGGACCACTACCTAAGTCAGTTTCCAAAGGAAGAGACATATTTAATATGCCATAGATTATGTCCTTATTATGTTACCACTGTCCTGCTCTACTTGTAAGCTAGAAGCAGTAGTGACAGCCCTTTCCATTCTGTCTTCCCACTCCTTAATGACAGTCTCATCTGTTACAAGGGGAATAGGTCCACTAGACTAAGATATCTCAGTGGTCCTTTTGGCTTTTCCTAATGTTTTTGATCTTTTGGTAAGATAATGGTGGAATAGTGATTGGTTCAAGATTAAATAGTGAGAACAGTTATGGATAGTGTGTTGTTGGGGTTTTAGTGGGATTTCTTGACCCTTCACCCACTTCTGCTTGATTGGTTCAACATTTTTAATTTTGACAATAGTATTAAATGCAACTAGCAGCATTAAGTATACTTACCAATAGTAAGTTACTCTAACAACACTAACTTGAATTTCATCCTTAGCTGCTGTTCCATTCCATTCCAAACATCCTTTCATTAATTAAGACTTCATAATTAACCTCCCCTCAATCAATACTTCAGAGGATAAGCATTTCAGTACTTGCAATCAGATATTGAAATCTGCTAACATCAAATGCCTTTGTGAGTAAATCAGCAACATTATGATTAGCGTAAATCTTGATCACTTGAATTAATCTCTTCTCATATGAATCCCTGATGAAGTGATGTCTAATCTTAATGTGCTTAGTCTTTGAGTGAAATACTGGATTCTTAACAATACAGATGGTGCTTTCATTGTCAATGAAAATCTTGGTATTCATAAAGTTGTATCCATAATCAAGCAATTGATTTTGGATCCACAACACCTGTCCACAGTAATTAGCAACAACAACATACTCTGCTTTAGTAGTGGAGTTGGTAACTATAATCTGCTTTTTACATTGCCATGAAATCAACCTTCTTCTAAGAAATTGACAACCTCCTGTTGTGGATTTCCTTTTTAAGCTAGCACTAGCATAATCACAATTAGAAAAAGCCTCCAAGTCAAATGGTGAATCTCTAGAATACCAAAGGCCCAATTTAGGATGACCTTTTAAGTATCTAAAGATTCTCTCCACAGCATGAAGATGTGAAGTCTTTGGTGTGACTTGGAACCTTGCACAAGCATAAACAACAAACATTATGTCAGGTCTAGAAGCTATTAGGTACATAAATGATCCAACCCTTGATCTGTATAAATGAACATCTACATTTGTAGCTTCTTCATCCTCGAGTAATGCTTTGTTAGTCTCCATGGGAGTGCTTGCTGTCTTCACAGTGGCAAAATCAAACTTATTCAAAATATCAGCCACATATTTGTCTTGGCTAATGAAGATTCCATCATCTTTCTGTTTTACCTGCAACCCTAAGAAGAAAGTGAGCTCCCCTATAGAACTCATCTGAAATCTCTTGTGCATCATCTGTTCAAACTCAGTACATAAAGACTTTTTAGTAAACCCAAAGATGATGTCATCTACATACACATGCACTAATAGGATATCACCTTTGTCCCTTCTTGATAAACACAGATATTGTCATAATAGTCCCCCTTCTAAAACTACTTTCCAATAACTAGGTAGATAAGACTCATACCAGGCTCTAGGAGCTATGATGTAAACCATATAAAAGCCTTTACTACCTTGAAAACTATGTATAGGAACTCTAGATCTTCAAATGCTGGAGGTTGGCAAACATAAACCTCTTCTTCAGATTATGGGGGGGGCCATACAAAATTCACCTTCATAAACCATCTAGATAAACAATGAAGTTCATGAATGAGGCATAGGCTAAGAAAAGCCTAATTGGGGGGCTCAATCCCTAGCAACTAGAGCACAAATTCATCATAATCCATACCTTCTCTGAGTGTAACCCTGTGCTAACCGACCTTGCCTTTTTCCTAACCACAATACCTCTATCATCTTTCTTGTTGCTGTACACCCATTTAGTACCAATGACCCTCTTGTCATATGGTAAATCAACCAAAGTCTAAACCTTCTGTAATTTAAACTATAGAAGCTCATCCTGCATTGCTTCTATCCAGCTTGGATCTGTCAAAGCTTGAATTACCTTTTTGGGTTCTACTTGTGATAAAAAAACAAGCAAACAGACAATTATGAAAATCTTTATGGTTGATTCTCTGTTGCTCTGAACTAAACATACCATGTTCAGTTACACTCTTTATCATTCTTCTGGTTTGAGGTGCTGAATGTATATCTCCAATGATTTGTTCAATTGGATAGTCCTTGTGAAGTCTGGTAGTTGGAATAGGACTGACATGTATAAATGTATTTAAGTTGTTCATGTCAGCCTCTGCACCAACATCTTCATCATCATCTGAATAGGCAATTTTTTCCAAATTAGGCATATTTGGATCATCATCACATCCATAGACTATATTCTCATGAGCAACATTATCCTCTAAGCCAGCAACATTAACAGTTGAACTAACATATAAACATTGGTTATGTGTTTCCATCACTAGCAGTATTAATGTTGTTAGTGCTGTTGACATTTGAATCCTTTTCTTGATTAATTCTTGGCTCCTTTGTACTTGGAACCTCACCATCTTCATTCTCTGGATCTTCAAAATCCTTCTTTTCCTCCTCCCCTGATGGTTTGAATCCATCATCAAGAGAATCCTTTGAACCTTTAGAGAAGATGATCAAAAAGCCAACAAGGAAGCAGTATATACTCTTGACTAGAACATCTTGTTCCTAGCTTTGACCTGCATCAGTTTTCAATTGGTACCTACCCTGCATTACCATTAAGTATTTGATTCCCTCAACAACTGGCTTATAACTCATAGATATTGTTAGAGCATCTATATCAAAAATCTAATTAGGTCCATTTCTTGCAATATTAGGCTTTCTTCACTAAACTTGACATGCATGTTCGCTTCTACTATCATGAGTTCTACGTTGAATACCCTAAACTTTGCTATTGGTAGAGTAAGTAAATCTACAAAGAATCCCTTCATCAGCCTTTCCCATCAAACTTACCTGGGTGATCTATGTATAAGAATATAACAAGACACCTAAATGGTCACATGAAGCTTAAGGCAAGTTTCTACCTAGAAAAAGTTCATTAAGGATGGGTCTTGTTGTGAGGCTAGATAACTAACTATAACACCTATTTTTGAACATAACAAGCAATATTAACGCTTCCACCCAAAAGTTGTAATTTTGAATCAGCTAGCATAGTCCTAGCAAACTTTTATTATGTCCTATTTTTTCCTTTCTCACACCAATTGTGTTTTGTAGAGTCCTAGCAATACTAAATTCCCTCTTAATACCCTTCATTTCACAAAACTAATTCATGACCTTATTCTTGAATTCAGTCCCATTGTCACATCTAATTACTTCCACCGTTAAGGTCTTTAGATTTTCTATGCAGTTAGAATGTTTTAAGGATTCACTAGTTTTCATCCACAGTGGCTAAAAGAAAACCCAACTAAACCTACTATAGTCATCTGTGACAACTAGGCAGTACATCTTTTTCATTAGACTCTTTACAAATGTTGGCTCCAAACAAATACATATGTAACATTTGTGAAAGGTGGCTGATTAGCTTACAAGTCTTGGTCTTACAAAGAGGATTTATATTGCTTCCCTTTCTGACAAGCAACACATGAATGATTATTCAAAATCTTTGAAGGTAACACCTCTACAAGTTTCCGCTGACTAGTTTGTTCATAGTTTTGAAATTTATATGCCCAAGCCTCCTATGCCAAAGATTAGATTCATCTAATGTGGCCTTTTGCAAAGAAGATAATTAGACCCCCCCGATCCTAAAAGGGACATATTACTTTAAATCAACCCTGGTACTGTTATCTTTTCTAGGCAAACTCTAGCGACATGATTTTCATCAAATAGCTTAAAGTCAGGAGAACAAAATAACCTTCATGTCTGTAAAAAGAATACTATTTTTTCTTCACACACATTTTGTAAGACACTGAGAAAAAGTTAAAACGTAAGCTCCTTAACAAGTACAGATCTTCAAAATCCAATTTACCTGTACTGATTTTACCTTTACCAATGATTCTACCCCATTTGGGATCTCCTCCAAATGCAACAAATCCACCATTAATTTCTTCATAATCTGAGAGGTAGGACTTGTTTCCAGTCATGTGCCTAGAGCATCCACTGTCAATTACTCCTTTTTTCCTGCAATTCTAGATGTGGATTGTCTTGCATAAAAAGTAAGAGAATAAGGCTCTCTTAGGGACCCAAGCCATTACAGACTTGGATCTGCCTTGTGCATCAACATAGTCAGATCTTTTAAAGTTCATTGATGCACCATTGTGTCTGGAGACATGGTCTAAAACATTTTGCTTTGGTCTCCATACCCAACATGCTGAGGCCTTAACAGCATTAGCCTCATTTCCCTTATTATCACTTACTACTACTTTTGGCCTAGCAGTAGTAACATTTCCCTTAATAGTATTAACTTTTTCATTTAAATTATTGTTCTTATTTGTTATAGACTTGTTAAAAGGCCTTCTAACATGTGAATGCGCTCTATTAAAAACATTTGATGTTGTCCTTGCACTATTCACTGTTGGTCTCGGGTAGGCAGTATTAATTGGTCTGGTAGTATTAATTGATACTGCTGCTTTTGAAAAGTTTTGCCCAGCAGTATTAAGTGTTTTAATGCCAGATTTCATTAAGACTGCTTTTGGAACAAAATTTTCTTTTGGATGACGGTGAGTCATTCTTTGAGAATTTTGATGATTTGTCCTTCTAGCATTGTTCCATACAATTTTTTCTACCATTTTCTTTTCATACAAATCACAATCTTTGATCAAATGATTAAAACTTCCACATTCATAACAAGCTTTATTTTTAAACTCAAAATTACTTCCTAATTTCTGAGTCATCAAGTTATTCCAGCTTCTCTGGTTACCTCTAGGGCTTTGACTGTTTTTTCTAGGGTATTTGGCTTGCTTTTTGTTCTCTACCTTCTTAACAGACTCCCTAGGTGTTTTCACATGCTTATTAGATTTAACAAATTCTGTTTTGACAAAACTAAGTTTTCTCTGTTTAGATTTAAACTCAGTCTTATTCTCATCCTCACTGTTAGATATCCAGTCTTCAATAAAAGGTTCACCCACAGACTTAGGTTTCGACACACTAGTCTTAGCTTCTCTTGTTGCAACATCAGGTATACTAGTTACTGACTTACTAAAAATATATTCTCCCTCATCAGCAAGTACCAAATCATATTTAGAGGGCATGAAGTTCCCAGTATAGGGAGGGGGGACAGCATGATACCCTTCACTTATTTTGTACCTTTTATTTTCCTGACTATCAAACACATGACTATCAACCACTTGACTATCAAACCCCACACCAGTCTTGATCTTATCACTTACTTGAGTCTTGATCTTATCACTTACTTGAATCTCTAATAGTTTGCTTAGATTTTTTGATGAATTTCCAAACTTTTCTAATGTAAGTTTTAAATCATCTCTTTCCTTTTCTGCTTTTTCAAATTTCTTTCTAAGCTCTGTTAGTGCATTATCTCTCAACTTAATATCAAGTTTTAAAATCTTTATGTCTTCTTCAAAAACAACCTCATTCTTTTTATCTAGTCTAGCCTCTACAGATTCTAGACCTGCTTTATAAGG
>BQNB010177947.1:0-12918 GCA_026074375.1 Tanacetum coccineum
GGTCATGGTAATTTCTCAAAACCAAATGCAACTCATATTTCTGTTGGAACAGTGACCGCAAACAACGTACCCTGATGGTAATTTTTCTATTGAAACAATTCATTTACTTAATTGTATAGGGGCTGAAAGGGACAAAGCTTAGGTATGCCACTTAAAAAATGTATGTCTTCTTTATCTGCAATAAAAAAGCCAGTATGAATACATGTCTTAGTACCTTTTATGAGCAAGTAGCAGAGTTGATGTTGTCTGAACCTCTGAGTTTGCTATCAATTACAGCGTCACGCATCAAACTTGCAGCAGTTATCTGAAAATGTTGAGGTCAAAGTTTCATTGAAGAATACAAAATCTTAGTGAACGAAGCTGAAGAAGATAAAGTTGAAACACAAACTAAATTGAAAGATCTTGAAGAAATTGAAAGTTTGAAAAAAGATTTGGAAAATGCTATATTTTATCTTTACTAAATTGTTATTTTATATGACTGATTCATATGGTTTTACATTCCAAATTTGCAGTTACGTATAATAGATACATATATTGATATTTGATATTAAGAAATTAGTTTTTGGTTAAAGTTGATCATTTTTAGTTTGACTTGATAATTGATGCATGTAATGTTGACGAATGCAGATTGTCCCAGCATTGGTTAGTGTTAAGGATGTCATAATTGCGACAATGGCGAGGAAACAAAAAAATTAGGTGTGCATCAGCGTTTTGTGAGCTGAAAGTTTCAAATAGAACATAAAACATTGCGCCAAGTAAGTTTTTCATTGATTCTGTGTTACTTATGTGTATGGAGCTAATGTATTTAAATGTATTTTTCAGCTTCATACGATGTTTTTAACAACTTTCTATGCTGTTTTTAAACAGCTTTGTATGTTGTACATTAACAGCTTTCATAAAAAAATAAGCACCCAACCTCAAAAATTGTTTATTTTTTTTCAGGTTCTTGGGGTCAAAAGAATGAATCTAGGTGTGGTACAAAAAGAATAGCAACTGAGGTGGTGTGGGGTTCAAAGAAACCAGAAAAAGAAATAGAAAAGGGTTTGTGGTCCGGTTCTTGATGTAAAGAGGTGGTGACTGGGAATAAAGGTGGATGGGGTGCCAAGAAAATAGTAAATGATTCCGAGAAGGCAGCGGGATCGGGCTCCTCTAGGGGTCAAAAGGTGGTCACTCCCAGCCAACCGCAAGCTGAAGTTGCCAAAGATTCTGGTCACTGGGGATCAAAAGAATCATGGAAAACCCAACCAGATTCATTGTGTCGGTTCTCTGTTCTGGCCCTCTTATCAATTTCGAAACGATAATTTGGTAAGTGCCTAAGTTTGTTCTAATGGCATCGCTGTTTCCCTTTTTATATCATTGGATCGACTTTGTGTTCTATTGTAAATTCAGTTTTTTTTTAATTTTAGTCGTCTTTATAAAGTTTGGTATGTTTTTTTTGTAGTTTTGGATATTGGGACTGTCACAGATGCCGCAGGTTGTTAGTCACGTGGTGGTTGCGAATGCGGTAGTGAAAGTGAAGGATAGCAGCGGCTATATCCTTGCCAATATTAAGTTCGTTTGTGTTTGTTCATGGTAAGTCTTACAAGTTGTAAGATTAGGCTTTTGGAATATGCAAACATGTTTTTGAGACTATATTAGGTTCACTTTAGGGTATGAAGAATTGAAGATACTTTACAAAATCTCCACGACAGTTTGACTTTGTTATGTTAACACTGCTCACCATTTCCACGATTTCCTTACAGGACTATGGAACCATTTGCCTATAGCGCGCGTGAACTTCTTTGCATATTTTGTAAGAGTCCTGCAAACAAAATGAGAAGAGTGACGAAGCTTATGGCGAGTGTTCAGACGATGAAACAACTGGTATGTATATCACCTCATAATTTTTGTTATATTTGGAACAGGTTTATTTCATTTTTTTTAAACAAGTGTTCTTAGAGTCAATAAGTATCAGTACTTATAAGCTCCTTAGGTATATAAGCACTTTAGTAAATGGTGTTTTGGTTTGCTTTTTTTAATGGAAAAAGCTACAAGTCTGTTAAAAAAATAAAAAATTACATACTATGCTGCTCTTCGTAAAGCTGCTTTACTGTTCTGTGTTTATGTTCTTTTTTATTTGTGTTTAATATTGATTTTTTGTATCAATTTGTGTTGAGCGTGGTTATTTTCTTTTTCAATTTGCATAATTTAACGAAGACGTTGACTGTAGATGAGTTATTTTATCTAAAGGAGCAATATTTTTGTTAAAACCGAGCAAAAACGGATCCATAAATATGGAAAATATCAAAGCGGTTAGTAACAGATTTAATTATTACTTCTTATGTTTGCTCATAGCTATATAAAAAGTAACTCTTTCAATAGTTATCTTATTAAATCTGGGTTTGTAAAGTTGTAGCATTAAGCTTCTAATTTCCCATGAACGTTATCAGGCCTTGATGAAACATGCTCCAGACGCCATGAAGGAGTCACGTGTCCATGATTTCCTTGCATCGGTATGTCATTCATTAGTTTGTATTTTCAATTTACTGTCCTCAAAAAACGTTTTAAAGGCGTGAAGCTAGCTCAAGATAAACTATTTAACATGTTACTCTGCTTATTATTTGGCAGTGGGGAAAGCCAAGTAGAGCCAATGAAGGAAGAAGAAGAGAAGGCGGCAAAAGTAGCTGCTATCACTGAAACTAAGGTATGGCCGCTGTAACACTTTTCTGCAAAGTTTTAGCTTTATGGGGCGTTTGGCTACGTTTGCTGTGTATGCTGAAACGCTCTTCTGAAAGGCCAAGTGGTTAAAGCCATTTCCAAATAAGCTTCACGTAAAAGCAGTCTTGGTATCCAAACAACTTTTGCTTATCTGCTTATTTATAAGCAAAAAAAGGTTTTCTTATAAGAAGCTGCTTATTTGATATTACTTATGTGATATGAATATAAAGTTAGTTTTTACTCTTTTATTTAGGCTCTCTCGGAAGTAAGTTTCCTCGCTGGTCTGTAGTCGAACAACGTATGTCTTCACTTAGTGGACCTTTGTGGCTATAACATGTCACGCATATGAGTATGGAAGCAATGAAAGGTAACAACATATTATTATTACTCCGGATTATCTACTAGAGTGAATAAAAATCTAAAGAAAAACGCACCTTTCCAGCCATTGATGAAATGCAAGCTGCCTGCGTGAAGTCCTTCGTACACAAAACCAACTAGAGGATAATGAAGGAAGAAACAGAAAGGACGCGGCAGGGTGATGTTAATTTTAAACTCAAGTAAAAAAAGAAATGAATAATATATATTAAAACATAGTTTTAATTTTGTATAACCTTTCGGATTTTCTTTTAAATCCAGACATACAAAGGCTGATATTGTTGACTTCCATCCCATTCTTGATATGGATTTACTTCCATTCCCTCTTCCACAAGAATTGGATAAGCTTTGTCATGGGGGGTCACAGTGAGTTGAGGTTCCCCTACATCAATAGCCTGCACGTAGTAACAAAAGCAGAATATAAGTAAATAGCCTAAATTTTCCTATCCAAAAACAATCAACTAGATTATTTGGTTCTTAGAGTATGATAATTATAAAATCAGCTTACAAACACCCCTTGATCATAAACCTAGAGCGTCTTTATATGCTTTTAGGTTGGAAATCTTATGCCTAAAATTGAAACTGAGAATCAACAACACTTAAGCTATAGTCTGGAAAGACAAAGTATGATAAAAAAAGGTTTATAGCTAATAAATGCCTATTTGAAAGTAATTGTTATGAATCCACTTTAGTTATCAGTACATCCTGTCAAGATCTTTACCCAAAAAAATACATCCTGTCAAGAATGACTCATCATTGGCCTTTTATTATGATCTAATAATGAACACGTGTGCATTAATACGAGTTCTAAGGAGGCAATGCATCCGGTCCCTGAAAGCCTACACGTTCTCAAATCTATGTCATAACCAATATATAAAATTATTCATAGACTTTGATGGTTGACACTTCATATCATTTAGTTTCTTTCCTATTAGATTAACTGCATTGATGAATTTGTAAATCTTTTATGATGGCAGGTGACGGTGAAGGAAGTCCATTTACCAAATCTGATCATTATGTTTTTTGGAGTTAAAGATCATGAATGTACGAAGAGCGATTGCTACAGTTTATTGGTACATCTAATTATGACAAGGGTGATACAGCTAATACTTCTTCGGAATAGTGTAAGACCGGTTTATATAAGAGCAATTACTTCAGTGTGACTTGCTTTTTTTTGTAAATAAAGGCACTCTCAAAAAATAATGTATTTCGTTGGTTTGTTTGTTCTCCTCCAACAACAAAAGACCGATCACCAGGAAAAGGAACGGTTCTTCGCCGCCCAATATTATTTGCATTAAAAGATATTGATGGAGCTCCATTTTTTGGAGAAAGCTCTTGCGTATGTCGAATATCATGGTAAGATTAACACTTTAAGAACATAGGTTTGCTTAACTTTACGAAACATTACATGTGGCTTTCTGTTGCAAACAAAAACATGTTCATTTCGTTGCCTTAAGTAGTTATTTGTCTTCAAATGTCTCAGGAGTGAAAGTACAAGGCATCTCGAGGCAGGCTGCAGATGTTGCAGATGTTGAGCGCCTCATTTTTTTGAAAATCAGATGTTGTGATGTGTATAATTGAAGTATGTGATTCATTTTTTAGGTAGGGATTGGTGAACAATCTAATATCAGTGGGACATGAACCTGACGTACTCATGCTATAAACGAAGGTTATTTACACATAAACAGGTAGTAACTTTATCTTTTTGATTCCCATGGTTAATGTTATAGGATGTTGATGTTCAAGAAAGATAAAAGACACATGTGGCAAGGTCCTTTATCCACAAGTCAATTATCCACAAGTCACTGTTCTCGATGTACTTCCGCAATTTTCATTTCGTATGGAACCGACGTGGAATTCGTGCATCGTCAGGCGCGCAGGAACATGCTCAGACCTGTGATGTGAATGTAATGAAATATTCTAGAGCTAGCTATGTGACATATTTTTATATCTCTGATGTAATATGATTCTTTTAGAGTTGAATTGTCTAAAGTATACTGAAATGTATTGATTTCAAAATCTGTGCTACACTACAACACCATGCCATTATCCTTTCCTGCCTCGGCTAAAATCCAATGAACACACAACTCGAAAATGAAACGTAAATACTCGCGTTCGCAAACACCTCCGCTTCACCTCGCCGCGAAGCGCGGGTTTAAAACCTCGTTTGATTTATCGCACGAGATTTACAACTAATATAAGTACAAAAGATTTTACATAATTTTCTAGAAAAAAATTATTTAACAACCAATGGGCTTTCAGCATGCCAAAATAAAAATTTACATTATTAACTAATTATATTATTAAAATTAGGTAAATTGTGACTTATATTAAAACACATTATGCAAGATTTATGTCAAAGATCATATGTTCACGGGATATATGACTAGTTCATACTTAAAAAATAATTTGATCTATAAACTTTGGGTTTTTGGCTTTAAATAGCCACATACTTTCTCAAATGTACCCATATGGTACGTGTACTAAATTTATTGCCCATATCATACCCGAACTTTGCGTTTCGTGTCAATATGGTACGTAAACTGAATTTTCCACCTGTTTAACAGGCTAAACGCTTACGTGACATCCTAATACTATTCATCATCTTCTCAGCTAGATCTTGCGATACGCTGACTGGAACACATCGCGAAGA
Organism: Tanacetum coccineum; assembly: GCA_026074375.1. Lineage (NCBI taxonomy): Eukaryota > Viridiplantae > Streptophyta > Magnoliopsida > Asterales > Asteraceae > Tanacetum > Tanacetum coccineum. The sequence goes on from BQNB010177947.1 coordinate 5,726, forward strand.
ACAATGATATACCTTAAGCACTATTCGCGAAGAACAATGATATACCTTAAGCACTATTCGCGAAGAACAATGATAGGTGCATCTCCAAGGAACACATCGTCCCCGTTTCCCATTGGAGCACTATTCGCGAAGAACAATGATATACCTTAAGCACTATTCGTGTCAATATTTTTTTACGTTATTATTCGTGAAAAAATTTAGAATTTTTTTGCAAAACTTTAAAAAAAAATCGTACTTTTTAAAACGTAAAATTGTATAATTTTTCAAAGGAAAACATTTAGTTTTTTTATATTTTAGATTTTTCTTAACTTTAAAAAGCTGTTTTAATTTTTTAAATTTAAAAAAAAAATGTTTTTTTATTTTTTTGAAGAAAACAGTAAAAATGTTTTAATATTTTAAATTTTTCTTAACTTTAAAAAATAATTCCGTAAGAAAAAAATTTGATTATTTTTATAAAAGAAAATTTTAATAAGATTTTAAAAAGTGTGATTTTTGTTTTTAAAAAAGTTGTAAAAAAATAAAAAAAAATTTACGAATAATAATGTTAAAAAAAATATTTTTAAATTTAAAAAGTACGAAAAATGTAAAATTGTTTACAAAATTAAGTTTTAATAAAGTGCGATTTTTTTTTAATTTAGTAAAAAAAGTTAGGGTTTTTAGCTTTAAATAGCCACGTACTTTATCACATGTACCCATATGATACATGTACTTTAAAAAAAATATTGAAAAAGTTAAAAAAAAAAAAATTCCCAAAATCGTAGCCGGTTTTAACAGTAGCCGGTAATAATTGTACCATATTGACACGAAATGTAAAGTTTAGGTACCATATGGGCAATAAATTTAGTACACGTACCATATGAGTACATGTGAGAAAGTACGTGGCTATTTAAAGCCAAAAACCCTGGCGGTATAAATACCTCACGTTTAACCAGATTTACTGTGGCAATAGGAGAAGTATTTAAGAATAGTTTTTGACTAGGTTGGACACATTTAACACTCAGTTGTGGAACATCATGAGAAACTGCATACTTGATAGTAATTCTTTTTACAAACCCATGATTAGTCTTACCACGAAAACGAGCTTAACAGAAGACACTTGTACTTTTTTATTACGGCCGGACAAAACACGGGTAACAAACATGGAGAAGTTGTTTACAGTTAAGAAATCCTAAGATGAGAAATCGAGACAAGACATTGAAGTCCATAGATATTTCCATCTTGATGGCAAAACAGTCATTTCAATAGCCTGTTTGATGCCATCTTGATGGAAGTGATCAGCTACATGTTCGGCTTAAACTTCTTATCCTCAAATTCAAGCGTACGCCCAATGTGTCAGCCTTGCGGATTGCATGAACGCTCCCGACAAAAGGGTATTATCAGCCACAAAGTGATTTAAGGGATAGCATTTCATGTATAGTGGAAGCTAATTAATTCGTGTATCGGGTGTTGGTTACACGACATATTGTGTGCCAATGTTTAGAAGTGTTGAAAATGTCGAAGATGTAAACAGGTCGTTTTGTGTACCCGTCAGTCAAAGTAAAATAAAAAAAATAAATAAAAAAATCGGGGTGTTTCAACTTGATATATACATATACACAAATACGCATACCGTAACACTGCCTAGGTAGTAAGAATAGTAAGAATAGCAGCAAAATACGTATCCTTGAGTACATAAGTAAAAGAAATTTGTTAATTCACTTTCCCAGTTGTTGACTATTCCATCGGTAATAACAAAATAGATAGTGGAAGCTAATTCGTGTATCAGGTGTTGGTTACACGACATGTCGTGTGCCAATGTTTAAACATGACAATGTCAGCCTCTGCACAGAGACTAGAAAAACTTGGTTGGATCTCAGGTCTCTTCCATAAACTGATCCTCCTATTCTGTTACCATAAACTGAGGTTCATGGTCGCTTCCATGATCTCCTTTCTATCGTACGTTATTGATTTGCTTAAGTACCCTGAAACCCCTGGAAGTAACTTATCTTGACTGCTCTTCGTGGGCATGAGTTCTTGTTTTGAAGCTTTTTTCATATAAAGAAGATCAGAGAACTCAAAAGAAGACTCGTTACGAGCCAAGATTTTTTTGCTTTTGAGTGAACAATATTTGTAAATCAGAAACAATGATAATATGAAAAGAATTATAGACCCAATAGCTCCTAAAGCGCTAATCAGTATCTTATTAATTTTTTTTTCTATGTCTTGAACATAGAGCTCACAGGGATAATTTCGTCTTTTGGTTGCCATACATAAGTAATAAGATATCGCTCTCAATTCAGCAACTGTGTAGGACACTTGCAGAGCAAAGGGAAAATAGTCTGATCACCAACAGTCAAATTAGTTAGCTTTAGATTCGGCTTCATGTCTTCAACATCATAAAAAATAGGTCAGATTCAGGAAAACCGAAGTGGCAAAAAAATAAAAGCGATCGCCCTTTTTTATTGTGTAGGTGACATTAGAGAAATACTTATTTCCATTAAAACTACAGGTTATGGGTATCAGCAAAAGCTGATCATAAAGTATTTCTCCATTTTTCTTATGTGAGATTACTAGCTTCTGCTGTATTTAACCGGCTGACACCAAAGAGATCATATATATTCCCAAGATCCATATAAGGTGGCCTGGCACGATATGTGATGTAGGTTTGACATGAATGAGGTGAGTCAGCAGAACACGTGAAGTTTGTGTCTGCAGATGAGGCAGAGACGTCAAATGGAAAAACGAAGAACACAAAAAGTGCTAGCAACGGAAGAAATGAGTTTGCCATGCTAATGAGCTTCATTTACAGATGATATGGTTTTATATAATCTGATCTATTATGTGTATTATGTGCCAAGAATAGGAGAGTTGCTATCACTACTAGTATCAAGTAGCTTCAATTACTTGTTATTAATTAGTTAATATATGCTCATGATCACTTATATGACTTTTATTTTATTTTTTAAAGACATTACTTATTAGCAAGGAAACCTTCCAGTAAGTCTGATATGATCAAGAGTGCTACTGAGACCGTAATTAAGCACAACCTTGTTACCTTCTTTGAATCCGTCTTCGTAAGCTGCAGAGGTGTCTGGCTCGATCTGGTGTTTAAAGAACCTAACTCACCAAATTGGTTCTCAAAATCGGACCTTTTGCCCTTCTTTGATGATGCAGGTGCAGGTATAGGGGCAGATGAAGATGATGAAGCAACCGTAGTGCTACTAGAACCAGCCATGATCTCAGAGTCCAACCACATATGAGCAAGAAGTTGACAGATCCCTTCTTCAACACCGGAAGGCAAATTAGAAAATCCTGTTCACTCCAATCGAGACAAAAATTACCACTATAACCCCAGTTTTTGTCATTATATTTCTAAGCAGACAAAAACAAGAACCTTTAAGCCGGAGCCATGCATGCATCATCTCGTGAGCCAAAATTGAACCTCTGTTAATAGCCTGAATTAATGAAGGACATAAGTTTGATTGTAAATAATTATGACTAAATAGCAAGAGCATATGCAAATTTACCTAGGGAGACTATACAAAGTAAAAATGGCTGTCACTTCACATCTACGAACTAGTCTATAAGGGTCTGTAAACATGTCGAATATCCGCCCTGCCCCAACCCTTGGCCTCCTCATTATCTGAAATTACAATAAAAAGAAGACAAAATAAAGCATATGCATCAACATCTTAAAGCATATGCTTAGAAAGAATGAGCAAAAGGCAAGAAAGTTTTACAATAGACTGTAAAAATATTGAGATGGAAACCATTGTGCAGATCTACTAGCCAAATTAGGAAGTACTCAGTGTGAAGAATATACATCATATTGGAGGAACTACTAATCTTGTTGAAACCATATCTCTTACAGGACATTGAAGCCGCTTATGAGTTCCAAAGAAATAACCATTTTTTACGGAAAACATAAATAACCGGCAATGTTATGCTGACCGATGCAAGAAAAACTATTCCGACGCGAAAGCTATTGTGTCAAAAGTCAAGACTACTCCAATGCAAAAACAAAGCCTGTTAAAACCAGCTTCCAAACTATGGATTCATAAAACGAGAACACATAAACAAGATCCAAACACCCCCTTAAATAACAGCTAACGTAAGAAGCATGAAATAAGAGGAATAAGTTTCAAACTGAAATCGCCACCAAGACCTATTTATCGCTTGAAGGTAGTTGACCGCCGAATACCGCCGACCCATTTTTACAACCTTGATGGAAGCTAATTTAGGGAAATTGATAAAGTACAATGCCTAGTTGACAAGGTGGTCCCCGATTTGAGGTTCAAACAATAGGAAAAGATGTTGAGTATCAACTATTTTTAAGTGGAACTCCTAAGGTGAAAATTGTTGTATATTAAAAGTACACTTAACAAGGGGTTTATGTGTATATTGTAATTTAGATTAGGACTACACTATAACTAAGATTAGTTTGCTTGCCTTGCAAGGCAAGGAAAGACCCTTTGGCCGGCTCCCTTAAGCTCGGTTTTATGAGAGGTTTCATATTCGATTTGGGAGAGGTTTCTAGCCCCCTCATCTCTATAAAAGTACAAGAGATGGTGAGGGGATGCTAGTAAAACATTTTTCTTTCTCAAATTGTAAGCTTTATTGGTTGATTAATACAGAGGTGTTTGAGATTATAACGTTTGTATATTCTTGTCGGTCATTTGTAGTCTCTTGCGTCTCTCGTGTTTGCTGCTTGTGCTCGATACAACTCGTGATCTAGCGTTTCGCGATCGAACTTTGAGTTTATTGTCGTAATTGTCCAACACAAACAAAAAAAGCTTTTTAATTCGATTTGGGCGAGGTTTCTTTTTTTTTTTGAACGGCAAATTGTGGCTACATGGCCCCTAGCCCAGAAGGCGTAGCGAGCCCACACAACCAGGTTGGGTCCAGCCCAAAAGGCAATTGCACTTTTCCCTTTACGCACGCGGGAGGAAACCCCTATCGCCCTAGACAAGACTCGAACTTGAGACCTTGCCTAGGAGGGTAAAACCTCCATACCATTAAACCAGAGGCCCCTTGCTATTTGGGAGAGGTTTCTACCCCCCCTCATCTCTATAAAAGTATAAGAGATGGTAAGGGGGATGCTAGTAAAACATTTTTCTTTCTCAAATTGTAAGCTTTATTGGTTGATTAATACAGAGGTGTTTGAGATTATAACGTTTGCGTATTCTTGTCGGCCATTTATAGTCTCTTGCATCTCTCGTGTTTGCTGCTTGTGCTCGATACAACTCGTGATCTAGCGTTTCGCGATCGAACTTTGAGTTTATTGTCGTAATTGTCCAACACAAACAAAAAAAGCTTTTTAACCATGAGTGATCCCATAAAAAAAATAAAAAGTTAATTAATCATACAAGTTATCATCCATGATAATTCAGGTATCGATTCATAAGTCAATATCTGAGTTATCAAAGAAGATAACATAATAGTCATCACAACTTGGCAAAGTATTATAACTCTAGTATATAAGCCATCATCCTTTTCTTTGTATTACCTATGTGGGATGAAAACAACTTTTTATTTAGAAAATATATACACATGCAAGCTTTTGTGGTTGATCCTCCATCGATAAGGTTATGAAGTAGTGTTTGAAGCATGTTTGCAACCATGACAAGGATCTTAAGTTAGTTCTTTTTTTCAAGTTGCCAACTCTCTAGCTATCAGTTGATAGCCTGGTAGACCACATCTTAATAGCTTATCGTTCCCTGGCGAAAGGCAAGAACGAACAAGATATTTCCGAGATACTCAACACGGACATCGATTTATACACTCATGATCCCGTGGTTTTCCCCCCTTGGCATTTTATCAAGAAAGCATTACGCATGTATGCTTTAATTGGCTATATCGGCATATCGCACTAGTGTTAACAAATATATATCCTGTACCTGTAGGTTGTTGGTTACATTTGGGTGTTTTCGTGAGTCTATTTGGAACCTTCTTTTTAACTCTTTATGGTTTTACTGCATCGTCTTTTATTAAGTTTTGGCATTGTCTTTCATTCTTGACGGAATATGAAAATGGTTCTTTCAAACTATCTCGATTATACATATAATAAGTCATAGTGATTTTCTATCGAAGCTTCTTTCTAATTATTAGTAAAAAAATTATTTTTTATGTGTTGTTCTCGGTTACTATAGGAGAGTCACTGGTGGTTTCGTTATCAATGATGTTGCTTTGTTAACGGGTCGATTTAAGTTTGCTTAGTGGTGTTCGCTAATCGGGTAATATTCACAGGAATCAAAAACCGAAACCGAACCAAATTTGTGAAAACTGTATCGAACAGAATTAGATATTTGGTTTCCGCTTTGCATATGGTTTTGATAATATGTAATCAATCGAACCAAAAACCAAATTCATATAAGTATATTAGATGAGTACCCGCGCCTAGCGATAGCGGTGTCTAGTTTCCCTAAAATTTTGAAGGCGAATAATTTTTTCCCTAAAAATTGTATTTGTGGCGTTAGAAAATCCTTTTTGAAGAATTGTTTTTTTACGGCATAGTTGCGTTATAGAATTCAACTCGTGGTAGTTGATTGTGTGCCTGGAAAATATTTCGTTTAAGATGTTAATCAGCACCTGCATCTAGCGACAACGATATATAATCTTTTTTGAAAAATTTCGGTTGAATCACACTTGTGTGTCCGCCTTGTTTTTGGGGCGTGGTTCAACCCGACATGACCAACCCGATAACCCGACAACCCGACCCGATAACACCCCTACCTACTTGTGTTGTGTGTCCGCCTTGTTTTTGAGGCGTGGTTCATGTTTCGTTTCATTTTACAATATTTACATTTTGGCTCAGTAGCATGATGACTACAAAGACCATCCGTAATGGATGACTTATGACCGAGCTTTGGCTGCCACCTTGGCATTCAAGACGCATGATTCCTTATTAAGGTTACCTAGTAGAACGCGTCTTGTTGGAGAAGAAGCAACACTCGACAGTATAGATGATCGAGTCGTGAGGTTTGTTTTGTACGTGTGTGTGTTTATTAAATGATTTTGTGGGGTATATTTAGGTTTAAGTTTTTTTTTGAACGGCAAAGATGGAATATATATAAAAAAGAGTCTAGCATGACGCTAGAAACTTAAAGTACAATAGAGTCAACAAAAAGAATTACATAACATCAAAAAATGGTAAAATCCCGAGACTTTAACTGCGAGGGAATCAAAAGGGATGAAAAAACTTTTGACACGAAGGC
>BQNB010177948.1:0-12918 GCA_026074375.1 Tanacetum coccineum
ATTAATGAATAGTGTGCTGTTTGGAATAGTAAAATAGGTTTTCGGACACTTTCGGACATTTTTGGACTTTCTAAACTCTAGCGGAACATATAGTAACATATATATATATATTGATTAGTATCAATTAAAGACGTCATTTGTAGAAAAGCGATAAAGTTACTAAAAATAGTAAGTTTGATGAAAAGTTAGCAAAACGGACAAGGAAGTTAAGCGATTGAGGCTAGTTAGCGCATTTTGAGAATATGGAAACTTAACAAATATAGGGGACGCTATTAACGTTTTGAAACTAAAAACTTTCCTAAAAGAAAAAGTTTCTATAAATAGTAACTTTTTGCAAGTGTCGGGATTTAACAAAGATGTCGTAAATTTTTCTAAGTCTTTTATTACTAAAACACAAACACACTTGGATGCTTTAAATGATGAACATGGATGCTTGCCTAGATTACTTTGCCGAATGCTAAGTCATACCCATATTTAATCTAGGTCGCAGCTAGACCTACTTATATCATCATCATCTGTTGAGATTATCGCTCATCCTTGTTAAGGTGAGTTCATAGCCCCACGTTTTACCGAATTTTCAAATGCTTTATACTTTGGGGTGAGAAACATCATTTGCTTTTTATATTGGACACAAGTTCTTAGCGTGAGTTTTACATGTTTATGTGTTACCTAAGTTGCTTACAAACAACTATTTCCCGAACTATCATGAACCGTCAGTCACCTATGGCCAATTGGTTTGGTTAAGTGAGTGCGAATGCATAAATAGATCTATTGGGAGTAATTACCCCTATCTGCTTTGGTTCCACTGTGAAGAACAAACGGATATATGTCATGTCGATGTGCGTTGTGGTGATCTTTGGTTTGGATCACCAGTTAAGGGCAGAAAGACTATGTGGCATGAAATGATGTGCCCGGTTTATTAGCATCGGTGTCATGAGCTTAGCGTAACAATAAATACGTTTTATGTGTCACTGTATCTATTATAGTGATCGCGTGCATTTTGAAATCTTATGGTCCACTTTTGTATTAACTTAAACCTATGAATTCACCAACATTATGTTGACGTTTTAAACATGTTTTCTCAGGTGCTTAGAAGTGGATGTCATTGCTTGCTATTTGGGACAGCCATGCATTGGACCTATTTCTCAAGACTTTTATTTAATGCATTTTACATCGTTGTCAAACTCTAAAACCTTTTAGTCGCTTCTGCATTATATTATGGGATCTTTGTATAACTTTAACTATTTTAATTAATGCAACGATGTTGGATTTTCAAACGTACCCTTAGAGGTCGTTCTTTATTGCTTTATGTTCGGATTGTTATGACGTTACGCCCTCAGACACGTATTCCGTCTAGGCCCCGTCTGGGGGTGTGACAGATTGGTAATCAAAGCCAAGGTTATAGAGAACCAGGTAGTTATACTAGGTCTGGTCTATAACCAGTATATGATCCTATGTACCTTTATCTGTGCTTACGTGTTATCTATCCTTGTTATATATATAATATTTCTATATATACTCGAGACTATTATATATATATTGCCATATTTACCTTGCCATTCATTTCATCATTTCTTTATGCCTTGCATGGTTTCATATAAAGGAGATTTATATAAACTTCTGCTTGTGCAGATCATGGCAGCTTCAGCTATTGCTATTTCTTCTGATTCTTTGGATGAGAGTGTGGGATCACCTCCCTCTCGGGTTATTCTTTTTAGTGATATTCCTATTGTTATTCCTTCTACTTCTGTGATTGCTCCAGAGACTCCTTCTGTTGCTCCTGTTATTTCATCTGCTGCTCTTGTGGTTGAGACGACTCTTGTCGCTTCACCCACTGGATTGTGTGGCTTGGTTCCCTATTCGGACTCTTATTCGGATTCACCTAATGAGATGGATTCTCTAGAGTACATTACCCCATTACAAGCTACTTCACCATTCTTATGCACTGATTCCCCTGAGGCTTCTAATTCTTCAGATGGACCACCATCGTAGAACCCTTATGTTACTACCGTTGCTAGATGGAGGAGCAGGGTAGCAGAACGTTCATCATCACCATCTGATTACCCTATTGCTCCTATTACTGCCCCACCCGGGACTCGTCGACCAGCAGCTATTCTGATCCAACCCGGGGAGGCTATTCCTTTAGGTCAACCTTATCATACTCACCTTGACGGGCCACGGAAGGTTATGACTGCGAGGAAGAGAGTTGGTCCTTTACCAACTCGCAGATTAGCATTGAGGCATGTATCACCTCGTTCTTCAGACCACCGCCCATCTTATTTTAGTTCATCTTTGGATTCTTCGCCAGTTCATTCTTCGGGTTTAGATGCACCAGATCAGGCTTATTTTGGATCTTCAACTAGAGATGTATCACCTAGATTTGGTTACCTTCCGAGGAGAGCACCACGACTTAGTGAGGCATTTCGTCGTTGGTGTGCTGCTCCATTATCTACTTTGTATCCACCGACTACATCAGAGTCATCATCAGGAGATTCATCAGAGAGACCACTGCATTCATCTTCACATTCTTCTAGACCATCTCGCAAGAGATGTAGGTCCCCGGCTGATTCTGTACCATCATCTACACCAGTTACGGGATCATTGGCTCCTACCCATGCTGATCTCTTACCACCTCATAAGAGGTTCCGAGATTTATATTCATCCGAGACTAGCATGGAGGAGGATACCGAGGTTGATCCTACAGAGACTGAGGCGGTTATGGAGTTAGGTACCCGTGATAATGATGATGTTAGAGATCATGTTGAGAGTGATCCTAGGGATGTCGGGGATGACATAGAGGAGCATGAGGCTGACACTAGTGCTAGAGACACGATTGAGGTAGGTATCGACCCGATGTCGACACCGATAGTTGATGACGAGATTGTAGAGCCAGCTGGAGAGGATTCATCTGATTCGTCGGGCACTAGGGATGGCATTGTTAGGTCATTCGAGGATATGCCAACTGACTTGATGATTTGTGCCATGGGGGGGGGGAACTTTTACCACATCATGTTGAGGTTTCGTATTGATAGGATAGTCGGGATTGAGACTATTCAGAGATGGTTGGAGGCTAATTAGCTGATTGCTAAGGGACAGAGAGCTGGTATGATCGAGAGGATTGAGAGCTTAAGGTTGGAGAACCTCAAGGTTCATGCTATGTTGGATATCTAGAGGGATCGTGTGAATAGTCTTCGACTTCATATGTCTCTTTTACAGGAGGAGTTTTGTCAGGTTCGTAGGGATTGTGATGATACTCGGGGGAAACTTAGGAGGTTGGAGTCGTATGTTGAGAGACATTTGGGTTTTCGCCCTTAGACTAGTAGTACCATGATCATGTAGGACACTAGACTGTGGTTAGGTCTTGATGCAGCAGTAGACTATTTATGAGATCATTTCATATATTTTGGATTTTGTTGTAACCGAATTATGCTTATATTCATGTAATGAAAAGCTTGTTTTGATTCTCTCGCCTATTTATCTATATTGTTATTTATTCGTTCTGGCAATCGTGTTGTAATTATATTTTATTTCATAGCATGTATTAAATTATGATTATCTAATAATCGTATATTGTTTCAAAATCTCACCATGGGTTGTGTCTTGTGATGTAGAACAATGACTAACACTCGTTTCGGGATGACCCCTGCCCAATTGAAGAAATGATCAACCATAATGGGAATGGTAATGGAGATGGAAATGGAGATGGTAATAGAGATGGTAATGGAGATGGTAATAGAGATGGTAATGGAAATGGAAATGGAAATGGTGCGGGAAATGGAAACAATGGAGGCGACAACGGTGTCGGTAATGAGAACCACAATGTGAATGGAAGAGGCGATAGGCCGGTTGCTCGTAAATGTACTTACCAAGACTTCATGAAATGTCAACCACTGAGTTTTAAAGGAACTGAAGGTGTGGTTGGTTTGATAAGGTGGAGTGAAAAGATGGAAACTGTGTTTCACATCAGCAACTGTCCGGAGAGATATCAAGTGAAGTATGCCACCTGCACCTTACTCGACAGTGCATTAACCTGGTGGAACTCTCACAAGAGAACCATTGGAACTGATGCTGCATACGTCTTGTCATGGAGAGAGCTAATGAAGCTGACGACCGAAGTGTATTGCTCGAGAAATAAGATCCAAAAGATAGAAACCGAGTTGTGGAATTTGTCGGTGAAAAACAACGACATGACTACTTACACTCGAAGGTTCCAAGAACTCACCATGATGTGTACCAAAATGGTCCCCGAGGAAGAGGATCGGGTGGAGAAATTCATTGGAGGTCTCCCCGATAATATCCAAGGGAATGTGATTGCTGCGGGACCCACAAGACTACAAGATGCTGTTTAAATGGCCAGCAACTTGATAGATAAGAAGTTGCAAGGCTATGCTATGAGAAACGCAGAAAACAAGAGGAGATTTGACACCAACCAAAGAAACAACCGTGGGCAGCAACCACCCCACAAATGATAGAATATTGGAGGTCAAAATGTTGCTAGAGCTTATGCGGCTGGTAACAATGAGAAGAAGGAGTATGATGGTACATTGCCTTACTGCAATAAGTGTAAGCTTCACCACGGAGGACAGTGTACCTTTAAGTGTCATAACTGTAAGAGGATTAGGCATCTGACAAGGGATTGTCAAACTATTATAGCTGTAACTACTCCCACACAGAGAGGTCAAATGGTGAATCAGGGAGTTGTTACTTGCTTTGAGATTATCCCAAACTCAAGAACCAAAACCGTAGGAACAAGGCAAGAGTTCCAGATGCAAGGGGCAAAGCATATGTCCTAGGAGGAGGTGACACTAACCCGGATTCCAACACTGTCACGGGTACGTTCCTTCTCAACGATTATCATGCTTATATGTTATTTGATTCGGGTGCTGATAGAAGTTTTGTATCAAATGCTTTTAGTACGCTGTTAGATATTACTCCCTCTGCCTTAGATGTTAGCTACGCTGTCGAGCTAGCTGACGGAAGAACTTCAGAAACTAGCACTATACTTAGAGGCTGCGCATTAGGATTTTTAGGACATCCATTTAATATTGACTTGATGCCGTAGATTTGGGTAGTTTCGACGTTATCATCGACATGGATTGGTTAGCTAAGAATCATGCAGTGATTGTCTGTGACGAGAAGATAGTGCGTGTTCCTTACGGAAATGAAATTCTGATCGTTCAAAGAGACAAAGGTGACAAGGAGAAGAAGTCGACGTTGAGCATCATATCATGTGTAAAAGCCCAGAAGTACATGGAGAAAGGTTGTCAACTATTTTTGGCACAGGTTATGGTGAAGGAAAGCAAAGACGAGTCAAGGGAGAAGCGACTAGAAGACGTGCCGACTGTACGAGACTTTCCCGAAGTCTTTCCTGAAGACTTACCTGGATTACCATCGGTACGACAAGTTGAATTCCAAATCGACTTAGTCCCAGGTGTTGCACCTGTAGCCCGAGCCCCGTATAGATTAGCACGGTCGGAAATGGAAGAATTGTCTACTCAACTGCGAGAACTTTCTGACAAAGGGTTTATAAGATCAAGTTTCTCACCCTGGGGAGCTCCGGTTTTGTTTGTAAAAAAGAAAGACGGCTCTTTTTGGATGTGTATCGACTACCATAAACTTAACAAGCTTACGGTAAAGAATCGATACCCACTTCCGAGAATCGACGACTTGTTTGATCAATTGCAAGGATCAAGTGTGTACTCGAAAATCGACTTGAGGTTTGGTTATCACCAACTCAGAGTTCGTGATGAGGATATTCCTAAGACGGCTTTTAGGACCTGCTATGGTCACTACGAGTTCCAAGTGATGCCTTTCGGGTTGACCAACACGCCAGCAGTATTCATGGACTTGATGAACCGGGTATGCAGACCATACTTAGATAAATTTGTGATCGTGTTCATCGATGACATCTTGATCTATTCCAAGACCAAGGAAGAACATGATGCACATCTTAGGCTAATTTTGGAGTTGCTCAAGGAGGAAAAATTGTACGCCAAGTTCTCAAAGTGCGACTTTTGGCTGTCGAAGGTACAATTTCTTGAACACGTAATTGATAGTGAAGGCATTCACGTTGATCCTGCGAAGATTGAGTCAATCAAGGAATGGGAATCACCCAAGACCTTGACAGAAATTCGTTAATTTATAGGTTTTGCCGGTTACTATCGATGATTTATTGAAGGTTTCTCCAAGATTGCCAGGCCTATGACGAAGCTGACTCAGAAGAGTGTAAAGTTCAATTGGGGTGAAAAGGAGGAAACTGCTTTCCAGACTTTAAAGCAAAAGTTGTGTAGTGCACCGATTTTGGCATTGCCCGAAGGAAGTGAAAACTTTGTAGTATATTGTGATGCTTCTCACAAGGGATTAGGCGCAGTGTTGATGCAAAAGGAGAAAGTCATAGCTTATGCATCTCGCCAACTCAAAGTCCATGAGAAGAACTACACGACACATGATTTGGAATTGGGAGATGTGGTGTTCGCTCTGAAGATGTGGAGACATTACCTTTACAGCACAAAGTGCGTTGTGTTCACTGATCATAAGAGTTGAACATAAGACAACGTAGATGGTTAGAGCTGTTAAGTGACTACGACTGTGAGTTACGTTATCACCCGGGAAAGGCGAATGTGGTGGCTGATGCATTGAGCTGAAAGAATAGACCTAAGCCACTACGAGTTAGAGCTTTGGTTATGACAATAGGTTTAAACCTCCCTGTGTAGATCTTGAATGCTCAGGTTGAGGCGAGAAATGAAGAGAATTATGGAGCAGAAGATTTGTGTGGCATGATTAATAATCTGGAGCCACGTGTCGATGGAACGTTGTGTTTAAAGAATAGAAGTTGGATACCTTGTTTCGGTGACTTAAGAGCTTTGATTATGCACGAGTCGCATAAGTCAAATTTCTCGATCCACCCTGGATCAGATAAGATGTATCAAGATTTAAAGAAGCTATACTGGTGGCCCAACATAAAAGCGGAAATTGCCACGTATGTTGGTAAATGCATGACTTGTGCAAAGGTTAAAACCGAGTACCAAAAACCATTTGGTTTGTTGGTTCAACCTGTAATACCAGTATAGAAATGGGAGAACATCACTATGGATTTTGTTACAAAGCTACCAAAGACACCATCTGGTCAAGACACAATTTAGGTAATTATGGACCGACTTACAAAATCCGCTCATTTATTACCAATGAAGGAAACTGACTCAATGGAGAAGTTGACGAGGCAATACTTGAAAGAGGTAGTCTCGAGGCATGGGGTGCCGGTGTCGATTATTTTTGATCGCGACAGTAAATTCACATCTCATTTCTGGAAATCGTTGAACGAAGCCCTAGGTACTCAATTAGATATGAGTACGGCTTACCATCCACAAACAGATGGTCAAAGTGAGAGGACCATCCAAACGTTAGAAGACATGCTACGAGCGTGTGTAATGGACTTTAGAAAGACATGGGACAGACACCTACCATTAATAGAATTCTCCTACAACAACAGCTACCATACGAGTATTAAAGCTGCACCTTTTGAGGCGTTGTATGGTCGCAATTGCCGTTCGCCTATCTATTGGGCTGAGGTGGGAGATGCCCAGCTTACTGGCCCAGAAATTGTTCGCGAGACAACGGAGAAGATCATCTAAATCAAGCATCGTCTACAAGCTTCACGTGATCGACAAAGGAGCTACGCTAATAAGAGACGTAAGCCATTGGAGTTTCAAGTTGGGGATAAGGTTATGTTGAAAGTGTCGCCCTGGAAAGGTGTGATACGTTTTGGCAAACGGGGAAAGCGAAATCCTTATTATATTGGACCTTTTAAGATTCTCGACAAGGTTGGAACGGTTGCCTATCGACTTGAGTTACCCGAGAAGCTAAACAGTATTTATAGTACTTTTCACGTCTTAAACCTTAAGAAGTGTTTATCTGATGAACCGCTCGCTATTCCGTTGGACGAAATCCACGTCGACGACAAGCTCAATTTTATTGAAGAACCGGTCGAAGTTATGGACCGCGAGGTTAAAAGGTTGAAACAAAGTCGCATTCCAATCATGAAGGTCTGTTGTAATTCGAGAAGAGGTCCCGAGTATACCTGGGAACGTGAAGACCAAATGCAGAAGAAGTACCCTCATTTGTTTGCCAACCCTACACCTGCGTCTCAAGCAACGTCCTAAGCTTTGAGGACAAAGCTCTTTTAACGGGGAAAGGATGTCACACCCCGTAAATTTTCGGTTAGTATTCCGACCCATTCTGGTCATTTATTTTGAATATTATACGTTACGTTGAAATCTGGTAGTTTACCAGGAAGTTAAACCGCGTAAAACTGAAAAACGTCATCGGACGCGTTTCGGCATTGATTATTTATTTATTTAGGCATTATATGAGTTATTTTAACTTTCCTGAGTGTTTTGTGATTTTTAAACCCTCCCGATATTAATTTTAGGGTTTTATCTCTTAAATTGCGTTTTCGCGTTTTTGACCAAACGGAGCCCCGAAAACTCGAAATCTTTTCGTGCAAACTTAAGTTATCGATAATCTTATACCCTAAGACTAAAAATTTCGTTCATACCCCTCTCCATATTTATGTAGACGCCTAAACTCAAACCAAATGCAAGCATAAGTCTTGATATTAAATAAATGTTATAAAAATTAGGGCTTTTTGTTCCAATAAATTTCTGCACCTTTGTAGTTATTAAAAACCATTTTTCCTTATTTTTCTAAAAACGAGCTTAAATGACCAAAAACAGACAAAAACTGCCAAATATTTGTATGTTTTGCATTTGTGTTGTGCAGGAACGAATATCTCACAAAAAGACGGAAAACCAATCAAAAAGCGACAAAACAGGACATGAAATGGAAAAGTGTGTAGAGACGAAGCCAAATCAAAGTAAAGTCTACTCCGAGAAGAAAAAGCAAAGAAAACCTTAATCCCATCCTATAATACTTGCATATCTAACTTAGGGTTTCATTCTCATTCATAGCCTTAAAAATCACACATCTCATCTCTCATTCTCCCTTGCTTGCTCACGGCACAAACACCCTCTCTAGGGTTTTCATTTTCTTTGATTCTTTTCAAGATCCAAGTGTTCTAAGTTCATTTCCAAGGGTTCCTAAGGTATATCCAAGTATTGGTTTGGTTATGAATTTCCAAAGTTTTTCACCAAGATTTATAACAATTAGGGTTTCTAATTTTAAAAAGTGGGTTATATAGATCTAGTCAATTTATGGAATAGATCTTAATGATTCTCTACTTGTTTCTTCATTCTTGTAAGCATTCTTGGTCATCTCTTGTTTCATTTCTTTTATTCTTATGAATATTGTTCAAGTTTAAGAGTCCATGTGTTTGTGTTACTTTTATAAAAAAGAAAATGACAAAATAGCTTGGACAACTTTTATAAAAAATTAGAAGTATATGTTTGATGTTTATAAGTTATGGTTAGATGAGTTGAAAAAGTGTGTTGACAACAATAGAAATGAAATGGATTAATGTTAGATTTATGTGTGGTTTTGTTGGAATTAGTTGTGAACGGAGAATTAGTTCTAGACTAGGCACAAATTGGTGAAGTTTGGATTGGATTTTGGTTGCGTTTTTGATAAAAAGTGCTTGCTGTCCCGAAATAGTTTTTTGAGGTTTTGAGCGACCTGAAAATGTTTTCATTAGGCGTAAAAGTAGTTTTTGAAGAGCTTGTTTCAAATAGATAGTTTTTCACATATCGCACTTTAAAATCGGACTTAAAACGGCAAGTTATAACCAAATGAAACTTGAAACATTTTTCGGCAAAACCAAATGAATAGTTTGCTGATTTGAATAGTAAAAAGGGGTTTTTCGGATCACTTTTTGACATTTTTGACTTCTAACTCTACGAAACATATAGTAACATTAAATATAGAATAACATCATTGAAGACGTCATTAACCTATTTTAAGGAAAAACGATAAAGCTACAAAAAATTTAAGTTTGGTAAAAACTTAGCGGACGTACTTGTAAGTTAAGCGATTATGGGTATTAGCGCATTTGACAATAAGGAAACTTAACAAATATATAGGGACCAGATTAACGTCTTGAAATAAAAACTTTCTTAAAATAGAAACTAATCTAAAAGAAGTAATTTTTTATGGATGAACGCTCAAGACTTAACGAAAAAATTTGTAGATTATATTTTACTCATACTTTATAAAACAAACTAAACACAAATACATATAGGATGTCTTTTCTCTGAAAGCGTGTCACGATACAAGTTTCGGTATACTTTCGTTTACCTAAGACACGACATTTATTTAGGTCGCGTAAAGACCTTCGGCTTTATTTCTCCCTCGTTGAATATCTATTCACCATTTGCATTAAGGTGAGTTAATAGCCCCATGTTTAATTATCATTTTTACAAATGCATTATACTTTGGGGGTGAGAAACATTGATTGCTTTTAAAATTGGACACAATTCTTAACGTTGAGTTTTTACAAGTTTTATGTGGTTATGCCCAAGTTTTGCTTACAAAAACTATGCCCAACTATCATGAACCCATTAGTCACCTATGGCTAATTGGATTGGTTAAAAGTGTGCACGAATGCGTAAATAGACCTATATGGGACTAATTATCCCTATCTGCTATGGTTCCACTTAACGAAGAACAGACAGATATATGTTATGTCGATGTGCGTTGTGGTGGTCTTTGGTTTGGGACACCAGTTAAGGGCAGGAATACTATGTGGCATGATATGATATGCCCTGTTGTTATTAGCATCGATGTCATGAGCTTAGCGTAACAGTAAGTACTTTTATGTGATGCTGTATCTGTTATAATATCCCGTATACGTTTTGAAATCTTGTGGTCCACTCTTGTATTAACTTAAACCTATGAATTCACCAACATTATGTTGACGTTTTAAACATGTTTCTCAGGTGCTTAGCTTGGATTGATTCTTGATGCTAAATGGAGTCTATGTGCTATGTGACTTCGCCGCATTTATCAAGTACTTATCGTATTTAATATACTCGTTGTCATTATCAAACTTTGTTATGCTTCCGCTACATCTAACTTTTTTAATGGGCTACTAAATGACCTTGTTGGACCCAACAGTCTATTAACAGACGTTAATGGGCCCAACAGTCCGTTAGTTGGGTCCCACAGCTTATTAATAAGTTCACTTGAGCTTATCGAAGGCTTATAAGGCTTCTTGAGCTCGCTGGGAAAAATAACGTGCATGAGAAACCTTATCGGGCCACTAACGGGCTTGACAACCTATAACAAGGCCAATCGGACTAAATAAGCCAAAACAGCTTATTGTGAGCTTATCGGTTTGCCGAGCTTATTAGAAACTTGTATGGACCCTAATGTACCTTAGAAACATACTAACCGTACCCTTAATGGCCTTGACAGCCATTACCGCGGCCATATCACAAGTCCATAAGCCAAAATAAGCTTGACAGCTTAATTGTAAGCTTCTACAGCTAATGAGTTTATTATAAACCTAGAAAAGCTAATGGACCTAAATTGGACTAGTTGGATCATGAATAAACTTTAACGAGCTCTTAATGGGCCCTAAAAGCCCATTAACGAATCTTATTGGCTTATAAATAAGCCGAACAATAAAACAGCTTAAAAGTGCTTATTAAGACTAGAAAATAAGTTAGATCAAATATAGAATACTTAAATGGACCATTAATTTGCTTAATGGCTTTAATGAGTCCAATAATCTCAAGTTATTGGGCTAACGAGCCCAATAAGCTCAAATAAGCTCACCCGAGCTTATTTTTCAGCTTAACAGGTTCATTAAGCTTAAATGAGCTTAATAAGGGCTTAGGTACTTTTAAAATCTTAATTGGGCCCTAAATTTGTTTAATGGACCTTAACGGGCCCAATAAGCTAAAATAAGCTCATCCGAGCTTATTTATAAGCTGCCGCAGCTTATGTGGCTTATTGGTGTTTAATAGAACTTATTGTCACTTGTTAGAACTTAATTGGAACTTATAAGGATCTAAAGGGTAATTCTTGAAAGTTGAAGGACTAAAAGTGTAAATATTGAAACCTAAGGGTTTAAAATGTAAATAACATATTTTCGGACTGTTTTTGTAAATATAGAAAACCTAAGGGTATTTTACGAACAAAAATGATTTTTATAAACACTTAACGTATCGTACAGGTTATAATAGTTAACGGGCGTTATACAAATTAAAACGCGACTTAATAAATATATATATTTATTAATAACGCTTATACATATCCTTGTACATGTGTAGTCGTATACCTTCCCAAGAGCCAACAAGTAAAGACAAATACATTAAACATGTGCACCACCACACAAGTGATAACAGTATATATAAACCAGCAATTTATTGTAGCTTATGCATTAAGTCGTAAGCCTAAACTTGTAGACTAAGACTGACCGTATTTACTTAGGTATTTAACAGTGAGATTCATTTGCCATACTTGAATATATTTATCAATCACAGGGGACTACCTACTAAGGTGAGTTCATAGCCCCATGCTTTATAATTATTTAAATGTTTTACATCTTTGGGGTGAGAACATGCTTTGTTTTACAAATTGGACGCAGGGGTACATTTTATACAATGATTACGTGTTTTTGCCTAAGTAGCGATAACCTACTGAGCCCTTTATCATGAACTGTCAATTACTAGATTGTAAACGCGAGTGTTATAAATAGATCTATTTGGGATTGACGTCCCCGTTTGGGTGAGTAGCGCTCACTGTGCCGGTTTGCCAGACAACGAACGTATACCATGTCAGATTTGGGATGTTGCGGGTTAGAACATCATTCACGGGCAAATGTTGGCATTTTATTGCATTCATACATGTCGAGCTTCAGTGTCATGAGCTTAGGAAAAACGTAATTACTTTTTATGATGTTTGCATCTGTTGCTTAATCATATACTTGGAAATCTTGCGGTCTTACAATTTAAATTACATAAA
>BQNB010177950.1:0-10739 GCA_026074375.1 Tanacetum coccineum
CTTGCACTTTGTTTAAACACTCTATTTGAGTGTGTTTTAGTGTAGGATTCCCTTAGGAAACCTGCACTCTTGGTTTGCACTTGTGCAAAAGTGCATCAGTACTAACAAAAAGTTAGTACTGCTGATACTTTACACTACCAGTACTAACTTCCAAGTTAGTACTGCTTTCACAAGTTAGTACTGCCACCTTTGGTTTAATTTTTAGCTGAGTAAAAGTAGGATTTAGGTTTTCAAATTCAAGTAGAAGTAATCTAGATATAGCTTGATATAGTTTAGGTTTTAGTTTTCATTTTGCTGCTTATCTTCTTAGCTTATTCAGCTGTTAAAATAAGGAATTTTGCACTACCAGTACTAACAGAAGTTAGTACTGCTGTGTCTTAAGCCCTAAATTAAGCCATCAAAGTTAGGATTTAATAGCTTATCTTTTAGCATTTTAAAGTCTAGTTATAGCTTAATATAGAATAAGTCTTAGATTACATTTTCTAGCTTATTTACATAGCTTATTTTTGCTGTCAAAAAGTTAAAAAGCCAAAAACAGTACTTAGAAATTTTAAGGTTTTAATTTGTTAATTTAGCTTATGGGTCTAGATTTTATAGCTTAATTAGATAGATTATAAGTAGTTTAATAAGTCCTTAAAGTTTTAGAGTCTAGTTTAGCTTTTTAAGCTTTTAAGCTCATTTGGATTTTGTGCTATCTTGCTTATTTTCTGAGTTTGCTTAGTTCATGCTCAAACTTAACTTAGGTTGTTAAAAAAGTACTTCTAGCTTAGATTTCTTTGCATTCATAGATAAAGCATCTCATAAGCTTCCTAGAACTCTTTCCTTTTTCACATTGAGCTTAAATTGAGTTTAATATAGATTTTTTAGTAAAACATAGCCCAAACCTCCTAGTTTCAGTAACAGCTTATTTAGAACTTTGTTTAGAGCTTATCTTTTGAGTTTTCAGACCATAGTGCTTTTGTTAAGTTTGCTCTCCCTAGCTTCCTTTTACAACTTTGCTCTTTTAAGTTTTATACTGATAAGCCTCTTTTAGAATTTAAGCTTATATTGACTTAGTTTGTTGTCGGGGTAAGAAGTCCTCAGGACCATTCTGTAATTTTTCTGTTTTAGATGTATTTCCATTCAATCCTAGCCCCGTTAAATGTTTTAGCCCGTTAGTCCTTAAGGATTTTTCACATTATCCCTAAGTTATTTTTTTAATTAGTTTAATAAGTTTAATAATAGTCAGGGTTATGTTTTAATTAGTTTAATTAAACTTTAAGCAAAAAGTAAAAATTAGGGCTTTTATTTTTATAAAAAATTTCTGCACCCATTTCCATTATTTAGTGTAATTTTTATAAAATTTTAGGATTTAATTTTTAATAGTTTTATTATTTTTTTTAAGTAGTTTAAATCTTAGAAAAATTATATCTTTTAATCAAAAAAAAGAGAAAAGAAAAAAAAATGTTTTTTTCTTTTTCCTAAAATTTTCTTTTGTCCAATCTTAGGTTTATAATTTTAGTTTACATTTTTTAGGGTAAAATTTGTTTTTCTTGTTGTATATTGTCGGTTAAATTGTTTCCCGTACTGTTTAATTGTTTTTAATTTGAATTTTAATGTGCATTTTAATTGTTGCTTTAGATTATCAAATTATCCATTTCTTATTCAAATCATGATCCAAATAAAACGTGGTTTTCAAATTTCACTAGACGTTGAGAAACACACGGTGATCATACCGTATCCCGTTTTTAACATAGTATTTTAATATTATATTATATATATTTTTGAGAGTGAATTTTATCAAGGATAACTTGGTAATTTTCTTAATTACTCTTAAAGTTATATTGGTATATATATATTTTGGGTATATAAAACTATCGATCAATGGGCTTGTGTGGCCGGGTATAAAAATAAATGGTTTGGACTTTTTATTAAGGTTTAAGGGTTATAAGATATAAGTGGGTTGTCCCGGGCCCACTAGATGGGTACGAGTGGGCCCACTTTTGGCAATTTAAGTTTTCGGGTTCTGTTTTCGATGCTCTTTCCAAATCCACTTCCCGGGGTTGACTTTGACTTGATTTGACTTTGACTTTTTGTTGACTTTTGGCTTTTACTTGACTTTGTTTTTACGCTCTTTCCGTTCTCGTGCTCGGTTTTGTCGTTTTGGCTTCGATTTTTTTGTCCTTTTCTTAGATATCCATTTCTTGCATAATACAAATGTAAAACATACAAATACAATGTATTTTTGGTACGTTTTTAGTCATTTAAGTTCGATTTTAGTGGTCAAAAGTATGTGTAATTAAACACATGTCAAAATCCCCCATACTAAGATATTGTCGTTTCCTCACGCAATTCTATAAGTAAGCACTTAGAAAACTAAGAATCTCGATCCCCCTCGACTAATTACCTTGAAAAGTAGCTAAGTGTTCATCGAGGGGAATTAAAGAATCAAGAGTTTAGAGAAGCCCCATTTTTACTATTTTTAAGGATATACACTTATTACCACTAATATTTTTGTATTTTTCTTTTTTCTCATTTTCATATATATATATATATATATATATATATATATATATATATATATATACATATACATTTCTATTTTTTTATAAGCAACTAACTAATTTGACTTTCGTTATTTTCATAACCTTTAAGGATCATAAAACAAGATGCATTTCGATCCGAGAATGCCCAAAAAAAGGATAAATTCATCGTTCCCGACTTTTCACTCGCTCCAAACCAAGCATAAAACGAAATCATAGCTAAATATCAGTTAAGATGCTAACACTACTCAAATTTGCAACTTGTGAACTTTTTCACGTCCGAAATTATTATATCTTAGGGTGACTGTGCATTTTGAATTTCACCATGGAATCAAAACGTTTTGCAAAATTCTATGTTTCGACGTTTGGGATATCTACATTTGATGAGACAAAATAAATAAAAGAATGAAACAAAAGGATCAGAATCGTCATTAAGATTCTCTCAAGTGGTGGAGAATTATGAAGATTTGGTCAAAGATTTTAAAATAGTAAGATTACGAAACATATTAATGTGATTTTAATATGTATAAATAGTTTCCTTAACTATTGATAAGCTTCCATTAGTAAGCCTTAAATATCCCTCTATATAAAGAGGTAAAAAGGTGTGTAGGTTTAAGATATCCAAGAAAAGTGTGTGTGTGTACACACAGTACAATGTAGACGTCTAGTGTTTTGGTGTAGCCTCAAGGATCTTTGATCCCTGTTAGATTGTAACCGTTCTAGAGTTGATCGTCTAGAATTGGGGCTTGGAGGAAACGTATGAATGGTAAACCTTGTTGAATATCTTTGTTCTTATTCCGCTTTGTTTTATAACTTATGAACACTGATATTATCCTAGATAAAGGTCTAAACAACCTGAGCTTAAACGATCCAACGATCATTTAGGATTCAACATGTGGTATCAGAGCCATGTGGCTCTTGATCTAGGATCTACAAGGTTTTTAAAGAAACCCTAAAACCCTAATTTTCAAGAAATCGATTTGTGGTTAAAGTTTTATGGGTTTTGGAGTTAAATTGATATAGCAATATTTATAATTGTCCTCTCTACCTTAATTGGTGTGGCAATACAATTGTAATTCATTGCTACTATTAAGGTTTCTGTTCTAGTTGATTTTATGATGATGGATCTGGACCTCATCGTATACATTCTTTTTGATCATCATCATTTATTAGGTTTTTATGCGAAACCTAATACCATGGCTGCTCGTCGATTTGATTGATTAAATTCTATCTTTGTTTTTTGTTCATCTATAAGGACGATTGCATAAGAAACAGCAGTGTGATTGGTTATCATGGTTACAGTTTGGGTAACATGATCTCTATGAAGGTTCGAATGGCAGTAATGAGAAAAACATTGGAACATTGGGCACAAAAATTTTATATTGACCGAGATCAAACAAAAAAAGAAAAATTAATGCTGATAATGACTCGTTTCAACTTGCCTAAAGATTAACTACTGTTTTGCGGCACAAAATAAGGTTTAGTACTACTAAGTAACTGCCACTAAGAGTTAATGCTGGCTGTGTAATAATTTATAACTGCTAGTCTTAAGAGACGTGTAAAAAGAATAGTACTGCTTTCTTTGTCCGAGAAAGAAGTTTACACTGCTAGTGGCGTCCGAGAAAATGTTTCTATTGCTTGTTTTATTTGATATCGGATAATACATATTTTTGCTTCTCAGTTGACAAAAAGATCTCGGACAGAATAGTACTTGAAGGTTGAAAGAAAACACACAGTTTTGGATCTCGAATTGAACAAGATGCTTCGTTTAAGGGGAAGTAAACGGATTAATTTTGGTTTAAAGGTTTAAAAGGCTCGTTTTTGGATTTCTTGGATTAATTAATTACGAAGAGGTTAATATTGCTTATTGAGATGAAGTAGGATTCTTGAATGCTGTTCTTATCATATCTTTTAGCCTGTGGAGTAACTTGATCGTCAAGCTTTCATGGGTTTTATTGAAAAAAGACTTGAGTTAAATCTAGTTACCTGATGTAAGGAGTACTTTGAGTACTTCACGGTATTTACTAACACTTAAAGTGAGTTAACGTTGTTGTGCTCAGAGGTGTCACAATAAGATGAGGATTTTTATCAAGAGACCAGTGTCTACTCTCGAGAATGAAGTGTGGAGTTTCCTTTATCAAAATTGAAATGTGCAAGACATAAGACACAAGTTTTGGGTTATTCACTCTACATCAAGTTTGTTATACTTTAGATTTTCTTCATCAGTGATCATACATAGAGCCTACAGAGTTCGAGATTCAAGAGAGGTAAACATATGGTGTTTCAGGGAAGCTTAATAATTAAATTTTAGACCATCTACATGCACCATTTGAGGGGAAGTGTTTACAAGTTGCTTATCTACTAAAGACCCCTATTTGATGATTACAAAAAGGGGAAGAAGATTATAGAGATATGATTTGTAGCTTATTATATATGGTGGCATGATACAAAGGATATCTGATTAAGGGGAAGCTTGGAAGTTTTGTTTCATTCAGGGAGATGATTACATCTCAACTTCAAGGGAAGCTTTGGCTTTATGATGAAGTTCGTACACGACTTTGTTTGTTTTGTCATCATCAAATAGGGGAAGATTGTTGGGATTCTAAATTTGATGAGACAAAATAAATAAAAGAATAAAACAAAAGGATCAGAATCGTCATTAAAGAATTCTTCAAGCTGGTGGAGAATTATGAAGATTTGGTCAAAGATGTTAAAGATAATGATTAGGAAACATATTAAAGTGATTTAATATGATTTAAATAGTTTCCTTATCTATTGATTAGCTTCCTTTGTAAGCCTTAATATCCCTCTATATAAAGGGTATTAGGTGTGTAGGTTTTGTAACACCCCCAAAAATCAGGACAACGCAGCGGAATGGTAACATTGGGGTGCTACTTCAGGGCACAAAACACAAGTCACGGAAAACGACCTTAAAATGGACGTTTTAAATAAAGTCATATTCTATTTAATAAAAGATCAGAGTTGCAACAGGTTTCATTTATAATGTATTAGAAAACATTGTCAAAACGTTTGTCAAATAGTACTCAAGTTATTAAGCCTTCAAAAATATATATCCGCGCGACTCGAATGCTCCCAATGCTCCACTAGCAAAATAGTAACCTGAAAATACATGCTAAAACGTCAACAATAATGTTGGTGAATTCATAGGTTTAAGTAAAAGTAGTATGAAATAATTTAAGAAATATTTCAGAAGAAAAGTAGCGTTAACACAACATTAAAGTGTTATTCCGAATCCATAACCGAAAATACCCAAGTAGTGATTCAGTAAATCAAAGAAAGTATTTTAAAAGTGGACCACAAGATCGAAGTAAAGGATGACTAAGTACATATTCCGAAGTCCAAACAAGTAATGTAGACAAGAGAAACACATTCATCCAGTCTAAGTATATATTAAGTGCACTAAGTATCATGACATCGAAGCCGTATTCTAATTATAAGGGAATTGCACCCAAGTTCGTAATGTATAGAGTGATTTGCCACCAGTATTCGTAATTTATAGAGGGAATTTGCACCAGAGTTCGTAATTATAAGGGATTTGCACCAGTATTCGTAGTTCTTAGGCAATAACATTCAGGCAGTAATCTGGATAGCATACACTTTGAAAAACACTTGTGTCCAATAGTAAAACAAGCAATGCAATTCACCCCGTAGATTTTGTAAAACAATTGTAGAAAAAGGGGGCTAGGAACTCACAATAGGTTTCGAAAGGTAATAGTCCTGTAAGTAAAGATATATGAAGTATTGTAAAAGAGCATGTATTCCCCTCAGCGGGTTTAATAAAACCTTAAAAAGATTGAAATGCGAACTATGAACTCACACAGTTTTGAAATGTAATAGTATTGTAGTAAAATATACAAGTTTGTAAACGAGCAAGTATTCTCCCCTAACAAACATGTTTTTAAAACAAGAAAAATAGGGGTCTAGAACTCAACCTTGAGTGAATGAAAATCAACAAGTATTCACAATAGAAAAATGCGTCACCGAAGGAAATCCAAGGCAAACCTAATCCTATATTGTCGTATAAGGTACTTAAACCACTTAATTATATATAGGCCCGTATAGTACATCAAAATAAACTAACGTTCCGGGCTATCATGAATTAAGAGGTCGTGTAGTTAACGGATGAGGAGCTAGGACACTGTTAAATCGTAAATCCAACAACTCGTCGATAACGCCACCCGAAGAGGTCCTCATCATATGAAACACCCTAGTAATATAGTACTGAGTTTGATAACTAATACAACGTATGATTATCTATATAGCTACATCTCACCGTCTTACTCGTGAGTTAGCGAACTAATGTTTAAATTGCAATGCTAATATTATTCCGTGTATTTGAACTCGTATAATCGAATATATAATTCAATTGTATTTGTAAAATAATATTTATAAAGTTAAGACATTCTACAATAATTAATAAAGGATTCTAAAATGTTTCGCAATATAAATTTAATTTTAAAACGAACCAACACAATACACCTCAGGAAATATGGCATCAAGTTAGAACATGAAAATAATGCGTAACTTTCTCGTTTTAAGCCCGATTCTTACGTTTCTTATGTCCACATTTTCGTATTAAGTCGAGTTATCAAAATATAACATTTTTAAAATTTTAGTTTTTCTGATGAATAGTGATTTTTACTGTTCATAACAGATATATACTTATTTTTATAGTTTTTGTTATCGTAAACTCGTAAACGTCGTATTTTATTCGTTATAGCTCCGTTTTTAACGATTCTTTCGAGTACGATCTCGTAATTAAAAGTTATATCATATTTTTGATGTTTTAAAAATATCACTTTCTGTAATGAATAGTAAATTTTATAAAAATAGTTTTATAAAAGTATTTCTCGTCGTAAACTCGTAACTAACGTATCTTTTTCGTTATAAATCGGTTTTTCGAGTTTCTTATCATTTTGGAATCGTCATGAGGCGTATTATTTTTATGTAATGTCAAACCTACTGTATGAAGTCGAAATCAAATCACCCTTTTATTATCCAAGTGTGTTCATTTATAAAGAGTTTGTTTTATTAACTTTATAAACCCAAATTTATACAAAATCATGTTTATACTTAAACAACATGTCAACATATTTATTAATCCATTTTTCCATGATATATATAACAATATGACATAAGAAAAGTGTGTAAATTCATAAACATAAGTGATAATTCGTTTTACATATTAAAAATCCTAAGTGGTGATATAGTTATATAAAACATGTAAACATATAAAAATGATGAAAGTAAAGACATGAAGGTTTTTAGATAACCTTATTATGATGTAAGATGATGAACCAAAGTATCTAAACCCTTGTTTAGATATAAAACCCTAGCTTTCCATTTTTAAAACCCTAGTTTCACTTTTCTTGATTAATACTTGAAAAAGGTTAACAAATGCTTGGAAATACCTTAGAATATCTTAGGATGGATGTGTATAAGTGTATATGGGTTGAATAAAATTTTGTATGGATTATGTTGGGGATTGGTTTTGAGCCGTGACCTATATAGAGCAAAAAGGGAGGTTTGTTTGATTTTTACAAAGTGTTTTACTTGTATCTTTCTTATGCAATGCATGTATATAAGTAGTAAACATGTAAGACTAGTCAAGGGAACATATCATGGTCATAGGGATGGCTCATGGTCTTAGGGATGGTCATGGGTATGGTCCTTAGTCAAATAAACAAGTATGGTGTTGTATTAAAGAGGTATGGTGCTCATTTGACCAATGGAAGAGTTTTTCTTGTAAAACTTTGTAAAAAAAAGCAAGAATTTTGGCAAAATAAGTTATAGGTGATATATTTTGAGTAAATTTTATGTATTGGGTAAAAATGTGGGTATTTGTTGAAGCGTAGAAAAGTTTTTGTGGTTCCGGGAGTGCCTAAACGCAATTTATCGCGAAACGTATACACTTTACGTATCCGATAAAAATAAAATGAACAAGTTAATTATTACTTTCATAATAATAATATAATGATGGCTTGACGTAAACTTTAATTCGTTTGGTGTCCGTTTACGTTAATTGTTGATGTTTAGCTTACGCGATTTACTATATAATGAGAAATTAAAAGTAAACGCGTGCGAAAAAGGAAGGAAAAAAAAATATAATTATTAAAATAGATGACGTAGCAAATGACCTGAACATACGGAATGTTACAATACCCAAGAGCTATAAATCATTCTTTTGAATCTTATCATACCCTGTCGTCTTCTAATACAAACCATAAGTAATCATTTTGTGAATCACCTTAAAAATTGGGTTCCTGATAGTAGAAGTATAAATCCTAAATAAACCAAGGTTTTCCTCTCTACTAATCCTTAACCAATAATCCTAAGCGTTAAAATGCTCATCACTACGCAAACCTCCTTCAAAGTAAACATTAAAACCATCTTCTTCTAGCTCATCAG
This sequence comes from Tanacetum coccineum, assembly GCA_026074375.1. Taxonomy (NCBI): domain Eukaryota; kingdom Viridiplantae; phylum Streptophyta; class Magnoliopsida; order Asterales; family Asteraceae; genus Tanacetum; species Tanacetum coccineum. The sequence continues at coordinate 8,952 of BQNB010177950.1, forward strand.
CATAATACAATCCTAATCTACGAGCAAACTTTAATAAAGTCAAACTGTGGCCACATCCACCAAGTTTGAACTTGATGATCTTCTTGGTTTGCAACTCATCATTAGCACAAACTTTATCAAATTCATAAGTAGAATAAAACTTGTGGCAAAGCTCGGCATAAATTGCCTCATTGATATTAAAAGCTCTAATCCAAGCCACTGAAGTAAATATCTCTTCATCTGATTCAGCTTCACGCAACCTAATTCTTAATATGTCATTAATTTCTCCATCACAACCTATTATGTTTAGCACATCCCAGTTTACGATACAAGGCGAGTAAATGTGCTAGGAAGCAATTGGGCCAATCTAGTGTTGTACCTAGACTTTGCATCTCTGTGACATCCTTCCCATAACAAGAATTCATGGTGAATTTGTGGAAGTAATACCTCTTCTACGGTTTCATGTTGTTTAGAGCATTTGGATCGTGATGATCCGGCCTCATCATCGTGTGTTCCCATAGTCTACACATAAAAACAATCAACAATAAAGTTATAGTTATGTTAGAAATAATTTGGTATAAATGGTCATGATTTTGATGGTTTTGGAACATTCTGAGGTAAAATGTGCGGCGCACTTCCCCGAAGTGCGACGTACTTCCTGGAAAATAGGAAAGTGTGGTGGTTTTGGGACAAAATCGGCGTACTTTCTGGGCAGATGAAATTTTTTATGATCTTCAAACAATTTATTTTTAAATATAAATTCATAATATGAACAGTGTTTTTAGATTAATCATATCAAGCATGCATGCATCAAATAACTTATAAATATCCTAATCCAAAGGGTTAATTATTCATATTAAACTTGGATTTAATTTTCCTAATCTAATTATTATAAACCCTAATGGACAAGCAATTTAAATAAATTGATAATAAACAAGTTAAGGAATGATATAAACATACCCTAGGCATGATTAAATGATTGATTGATTGATCTTTGAAAAAAAAATTCTGTGTTTTTGTGAGAACCCCAGTGTGAGTTTGTTTTTTATATATTGGGTTAAAATCATGTTTGGTAAGTTTTATCTATGATAACCGCTCAAAAGTGCAACGCACTTCCCAGAAGTGCGGCGTACTTTTAACTTTTTTAAAATTTTTTTATTTTTTTATTTTTACAAACTTATATTGCACACTACATAATTTAACATAATTTCAATCCATCATATATTTGATAATAATTATTTCATTATCGGATTAATATCCGTACATCAAATGTAATCCATTATGGATTTATACAAATGATTTATTTCTTAAAACATAAAAAGTAAAAACGGGAGTATATAGCTACTCCTTTATTCCAACTTGCTCCATTTCTTCATTCCATAAACCAGTTGGGTGACATGATGTCACTCAACTTATGATACTTTGACAACTTCCTGTCTGTTTTCTTTGTTGTAAATGCTTGCAAATAAACGTTTCCATACGAATCAGTTAGCCTTATCTCAGTTCGCCATTGCCCTGTCGCTTCTTCTTTTTTAGTATACGAGCCCTTATAATCAGGCTTCCAATTGACTTGATTTAATGGCACTGGTAACGAGCCAAGGAAACTAATCGCCTTTTTCCAAACGCTAATTTTCTGGAATGGGTTAGTTACAGTTTGTATAGCTAACGATCGCTCATCTGGATCGTTACAGTTCAAGTATGGTGCAGGTTTTGGTCCATATATCGGTGCTCCAAACTTATTCCTCTTTATCTGGTAATCCTCCTCGTCATCACTATCACTTTCTGCGTTTCTCTTAAAATCTGATCTTG
>BQNB010177952.1:0-12918 GCA_026074375.1 Tanacetum coccineum
ACACAAAACTTATATCTATGGTTATGAAAACTATTTGCAATGATCTATGTCTAATGTTTAAACTTTAAACTCTAAATAAAGTTTTATCTTTGTGAACGAATATATAAAAGTTTATAAAAAGTTAATTTGTATGATCATGAAATCCTATATTTTCCAATAGCCGTTTACCAAACTTTTAGTAGCCATTGCTTTTGAAGAAAAAAGTTAGTATGTATGTGCAATGGCGCAGGTTTCACCTATTTAAATACTTTGAAAAATAAACAACTTACCAAGACTGTCACCAACGTTAAAGGTGTGTCCAGAAGCCCAAGTACTATAAGCACCAACACCATTCGAGGAACGGTCCAACCCAATGACCCTTTAATTCTTTTTGCTGGTAAAAATAATTTACTACACTTTGGTTTCTGATGTCCTAGTGATCTGCACATCTTCTCCAACAATGCCCCCTGCATCCACATGTAGATAAAAAGTAAGACTATTGTAAACCAAAATAGGAAATAATATTTTTAAGATCATTATTGGATCCATTAATGACTTTATTAGTCAAAGAAGAAGTAAAATTCAACTTGACCAATACAGGGACGTATTTATGTTGATTATAATCGTAATATTCGTCTCAAAAGTTAAGAAATCGAAACCTTTGTGATAATTGTAATTGTAACACTTTAGTGACCTCTAAACTGTTGTTCTGAAACAAAATAGTATTAAAATCATCAGGAGAGGTATAAAAATGCTGAGATTAAATACATAAAATAGATTTCCATCAGAATAAAAGAAAGGCATTTGGCTCACACGTCATCATCATCCATTTTTGGTTCACATACCAGCTGCGCCTTCACCCGCGCTTGCACCTTCACATACTAAAATTTTTGAACTAAACCTAAACTAATGTTGTGAGTGATTTTGTGAATGACGGCTGGTGTTTTACAGTGATAAGACAACAGCTACTAGCAATTTTATCATCGTTATCCCCACCCTCAACTTCTACCGCCTCATTAATTTTGTCCTCGTTATCCCCACCATTGGGATAAACCATTTCCTCTTGAATGCTTTCTTTTTCGGGTTGGATTGCTGTTGGTGAATCAGCTTTAGGCAAATTTGCAGATTCAGAATGTGAATCATCTTATGATGCTTTGTGGATCCTGTTCAAAACAAAAATGATACGGCGAAAAGAAAAGAACATTAGAATATGAGAAGAATATTTGAGTAACATGTCATCATGGTTAGTATTAACATACCTGTCTATACCTTTCAAACAAATCCTCGATAAGAATTTTACTCTCTTTTTGCAACAACGCAAGCTGCAAAACAATACATTCGTTCGTAAGATTTCACCTGTGACTCTAAAACAATTCATTGAGAACAAACAATCCAAACGACCTGACAACTAAAGACAGGTAATACTTAAGGAATCAAATGGTCAAAACCCAGGATAGTTAGGCAATAAGCTCAATATGTCAGATTGGCAAACTTGGGATTTTTAGTTACCTCATAACAAAATCCGCACTCAGTATTTCTCAAAAGAAATCACTAAATAGCAGCTCCACTTAATTAAACTAAAGTCTAACTGTCTAACTTCAATATTTAACAATGAAAAACATACAAAAGGTCTGTGATAACAGATGCCAATCTATGAAAATAACTACGTTCTTGAGGTCTAAAGGACAAATAAAAATTGACTTTATAGATATTTTGTAAAATAAATTTCAAGATCCAAGCTAACCTTACCTTTCATTTACGAAAATGCAGACAAAGATCTTGGATTGTGTAAAGTCCTGCTGTATTAAAAAAATTCAATGTTAGCTTATAAACGTCCATGGAAGAAAGCCGACCGAATAAGCATGTACCGTGATTATAATGCATTGTTTAGTATCAATCAACAGCAAAAAAACGTAATTACTGATCTTTCAGTCACATTTAACCAAGAAAACTACATTTTTTGGGCTTAGTTCTAGTTTTTTCTAGCAATCCACTGTTAAGCAACAAAAGTTTAAAATTTTAAGCTGAATTTCATACCTGTTTTCTAAATACATGTAGCTATAACAAAAATTGCATGAAGTCGTATTTTGGACAATCTCCTTAAGATCATGTCATATTTTTCCTTGCCCATCCGTGTATGTGAACTTCACATCCTCAAATACACATCCCTGCATTCATAGATGAAAAAAAATCTTAAAGATATAAATTTATCGGTGAGCATCAAAACATTAAACATCTTTAAAAATATTTCACTGTCACATTTTAACAAACACTATAAGAAATAAATCACTTCAATCTTTAGATGTTCAAGTAATATTTTTGGCATTGAATCGAACACTTAGTTATCTTTAGAGTAGGGGTTGATATCAAAACTCAAAATCATGGCAACCTATTCTAAATTCTAAATCACACAATAAATAATCAATAACTCATAATCAAACGATTGGAGTATGATCTCGTTTATGAGTTCAAATCCTAATATCAATAAAAAAAATATCACGCACACACGTTAAAAATCAAAGCTTCATGGATCGAATGCAAAAATTGACTTAGACGGAAGCTGAAAATCAACCATACCTTACAATGATATTTGATTGTGAATCGTCAATTGGACCAATGAATCATCAGCCCGAAAATTGTTACTTGAAATCACACGAAAACATCCTAAAAAGACCCAATCAATTTATAAATTAGATTAACAATAATAATTGGGGATAAACAAAAGTGAGCTGTAAATCATCAAGGGTTGAATTGTCTTATAAAAAATATAACATTTACAAACCTGGTTCTTTGGTTGATGAAGCTCTAATTTTTTTTTAAAATAATTACGTGAGTTTGGTGGTTTTTGTTATGAAATCCCTGATTTTTTGGATTTGAGATCACGTCTGGCTTGGTTTTCAAACTAATATGCAGTATTTTTTGTAATAGTTAAGTGTTTAACAATGACTTTGAATATTGCATTCAATTGCTTCCAATCACATAAGATGTTTTCGGTTTTCAATTCAAATATGAGTGATGAGGGTTCTTTTATTAGTTTTGTTTTGCCAAATTTATCACAAATGTGAGAAATGCCTTAGTGGTTGAGATGTTATCTCTTATGCATAGCAACCCGAGTTCAAACCTTGGAAAGTACATTTTTAGTCCAGATTTGATTCTGCCTACATGGCTTCAATCATGCATACGTGGATTAAATTGTTGCTTACATGGACTAAACTCTGCTGATGTAGCTTTAACAGGTGATGATGTGGCATTAATTGAGGGTGAGTTGGCTTTCATTAATGATTATGTGGCATTTATGTTGCATGAGGTGACCTTGTTTATCTTGATATATATAACTAGCCTTAAGGCCCGCTCGATGGGCGGCTAGCTTTAAGAATTATTCAAAATATAAAAGAATTAGTACATTGGTTAATATAAATAATGCTAATGATGTAATTTAAAAAAAAATAAGATAAAATTGTCATTTGCAAAACAATCCTCAGGAATTCCTTTCTCGGAGTTGGCCTTCAACTTTTTAGTCAATCCTTTAACCAGTTGTTACAAAGAATGATGTCATCCACAAGAAGGTGACGCCCATGTGTGTGTTTCTTATAAACTTTCCCCTCCAAAGTTTTGGATAGCAGCAAAATCATGCTCGCGGGTCATGTCAGCAAGTTGTTTTGGGCTAACATCATAATCACCGAGTGGCGGATGATGGTGCTTTCAGAGATCCTGTTGCATAGCAAAAATGTAAGTTATTGTGTCATAACCATAAACCATAGATGTAACTGTTATATAATAAAAGGCCATTACCATCTAGTTTTTCTCCAGCTGCTTGGAATAAGAGTGCAGCCTGAAAAGTACATCTAGAATGGGTTTTGAGCAGATTCTAATTACATTAAATAATCTATGAGGTTAGATATCACATTTACCCTTATGAATTGGTCATGAGTTCTAATCTTTGCTACCATTTATCTTTTCTCTTTCTCATTTTTTAAATCCAAGGTGTATTGAAATCGATGAGAAGCATTTAACACAAGTGTCGCTTGCTATATGAAGCATACAATAACACTGAAACAATACGGAACTAACTGAAAGATGGAATACATTCCAATTTAAGTTTTTTCTATTTAACTAAATTGGATAAATATGGCCAATTTGACAGCTGATCTTTCAATTTAAGAATTATATTTTTTTTTGAAGTTTGAAAAACTCGAGCAATTCCAGAAGACTCAACAAACTTTCTGTAGTATTAATTTTCAATAAAAATAAGGGGATGGAGGTGTACTGTACTATGTTGTTGTGATTCCATCCCAGACACAACATTGTCGCGAAGATGTTCCTTTTGGCATTGGCATCTCCTTCCCTTTATGACTTGCTGATCTGAACTCATGTTGGACATGGTCTCTCTAGAGGGAGCTTACCCATTCCCTATATAATAGCTAAAATCTTGCTGCTTTTCTTACATATTTACACCCTCTTTTGCAAGAAACTCCTCTATAACTATCTCCTGGATGGATCTCTGCATCATAGAATATGATATCGATGAAGTTATTAGCAATTGGACACAAGGAAGTGAAATATTACACGACAGTTCAATGTATATGAAAGCGTATGATACAACTGCCATCATAGTAAATAAGTATACGTTGCTACCAATAGAGAATAATGTAAAGCATATATGATTTTTCATAAAAGTCTACCCCTTTTTAACCATGTGTATAATGTGTAACATTTCGACCAGTTATCCATAAAATTTAGCTTTTAAACTTAACTTTTGAAGTTTGCCATTCGACCATTTTGAGTTGTGTCATAATCTCCGGCTGAAGATAAGAATGTAAAGCATAAATGTGATTTATCGAACCTGGGAAACATTGGTTCGATCAAGGCAATAAATGCAGTTAGATCGAATTACTCCATTCTGCTCAGCTATCAACTCTCCTTCTAAGGTTTGCAGAAAGTATTTGGTCAACTAGAACAGTTAATATTATAAATGATATAATGAAAAAACCATTATAGCTTTATTTACGGAGACTATTTAAGGACATGTAGATAGTGTAGTTGAAGTTTTGCTCATACCCCTGTTTATCAAAGATTTAATCATCAAGTGTTTTGGAATTGACGCCTCAGCAAACTCTTAAGATACGACACCCGACTACTTCCTTGCTAATATTGCCTGCAACACCCAAAAATTTGTTACTCCATAATCAAATGCAAAATACATGTCTTCCTCGTCACTTTGATAGAAAAGTATTAATATTAGCTTGATGAGTAAACACATGACACATTTGAAATGTAAAAGTCATTATCATTCATTTATTATATATAAACTATATATTGTATCACATGAAATCAAATATTTTCTTTTGATCACACATAATCGTAATTCATCAAGACTTGAAGTGGATAATTGCAAACAGATATAATCAAATAACTATACAAATATAAAAATGTCATCTAAATCCATATGTTCGGTAAATGTTATCTAATAAAAAAATATAAAAATGTATACAATCATGATATGATATAAACGATTAAATATATTAAGTTATTAAAGAAAACCTATCTTTGATTATTTGTTCATATGCATTGGTGCCTGCTTGCATCTCTATCATTGATTATTAGTTTAATACGCATTAAAAGATTCAGTTGCTAAAAACGCTTCTTATTTCTCATTCAATAAAAGTTTCATATGCATTAAAACCATATATAAACAAATAAATTAATGGCTCCCACAAACTTTCTTGATTCAAGACTCGTTGTCATTGTCTGTGCATTTGATGATGAAGTCACTAACTATATTGCACCTTTTAGCCATGGCAATTGATTTTCATAAAGAATCCATTCCATTACACAAGGATCATAGCAATTGATTTTCACTTGTTCAACCTATAATCGAAATCGAAAATTTGACAATAAAAATAAACAACAAATTTTACCGAAACTAACCTTTAAAACATGCTTCATTATCTCCACCCTAAAAACAATGACGAAACAATTAATATTAAAAAAAAAATCTTATTACAATTTAAAACTAAATCTAACATAAAAGCAATAGCATATATAAATCCATAACATTTTCAATCAAACTCAACACGTAAATCAAAGAAACAATGAAACCAAAATGTAATTAAAATCGAATTAGGTTTTTTTGGGTTTTTTAATCTAGACCTCAAAATTACTCATGAAATCTAGGAGATTTGTTTGCATATTGAAACTGGTAGATTTAAGGTTTAAGATTTTTGGATCGGTTGTTATTTGATGAAAAAAAGGATCTTTGTTAGATGAAGCCGAAGTGTTTCGTCGAAATTTTTGGTGATGTTTTCATAGCCGTCATAGTAACAGACACTTGATTTGTGGATGTTTGATTTAGAAAAACCAGTTAGGGATTAATGCTTTTTTTTTGGTTAAAGAGATCTGGGAAAAATCATGGTATTGGGGTTTTTTTGGATGGTTTTTTTTGACATTAAATGCTGAAAGACGAAATTTTACTTGAGCCATTGATTATTTGCATATGGACAGGTGTCATTCTTTTATATTTTTGCTTCAAAATCATTTCTCATAAAGCTTCTTTTATATAGTAGTAAGATGTGATATATATATATATATACATATATATATACATATATATATACATATATATATATTCTGAATAGGACGATAATAGATTACTGAGCATTGATTATTTGACATATGGACAGGTGTCCATTCTTTTTTATTTTTGCTTCAAAATCATTTCTCGTAAAGTTCTTTTATATAGTAGTAAGATGTGAATTACTATATATATATAATATGATATATATATATGATATATATAGTATATGATATATACGTATTATATATATATATGTTACTGTATATTAATATATATGTATCGTATATACAATATATATGTATATCGTATGTACTTGTATCATTCACTATATATGTTAATGATATTAACATAATTTTGTATAGATAATACGTATCTATATATATAAGAATATATATAATATATTTATTATATATCTATGATATATATACGTAGCATTGTATTGTTACTATATATTATATATTATTTATATATATATTGTATCCCGTATATATATATATATAATATTCTGTATATATTAATATACACATATATATATATATAACACACACACACACGCTCACACAACACACAACACATATATATAGTTATATATATATATAGTTATATATATATATATATATATTATAATAATATACAATATACATATACTGTTGTACATATACATATGACATATACATGAGTACATACATTAGAGAATCATATACATTATTATACTTATACATACAATATAATATACATATAATATATATATATATATATATATTATAGAGATGTATATATATAGTATGTATATGATTATATGTATGTATATGTATATGTATGATATATGTATATGTTAGTATATGTATATGTATATGTTAATATGTATATGTACTTATATATTTATTTATATATAATAATATAAGAGATATATATATAGTATATATATTATTTGGGTTGTTGTAGGTGTGCGATGTGTGTTCTGTGTGTTGATATATATATTATGTAGATGTAGATATAAGAATATTACGGTTTTATATATTTATGTTATATATATATAGATAGTATATATATATTATATTATATATATTATATATTTATAAGTTTATATATGAAACCGCTTAATATATATATAATTAATATATATATATCATATATTATATATTATATTATATTATACGTATATCTATACATATATATGTATATACGTACATATATATGTTATATACCGTCATACGTAACGATAGGATATGTGTATATACGTTACTATATTTAGTTGTCATTATACGTATCACTATATTATATGTATATAGTATGTTATATATATTATATGTATATAAATATATATATAAATATTTATATATATATATATCACATCTTTTAGACTATATAAAAGAAGCGTTTAGGAGAAATGATTTGTTTGTACAGCAAAAATATAACAGAATGCACCTGTTCCATATGCAAATGAATCTCAATGGCTCATAGTAAAATTTAGTCTCTTCAGCATTTAATGTGCAAAAATAACATCCCGAGAGAAAGAAACCCCCAATGTACCATGATTTTTCCCAGATCTCTTTAACCAAAACAAAATTCATTAATCCCCCTAACTGGTTTTTCTAAATCAAACATCCACAAATCAAGTGTCTGTTACTATGACGGCTATGAAAACATCACCAAAAATTTCGACGAAACACTTCGGATTCATCTAACAAAGATCCTTCTTTTCATCAAATTAAACTGATCCAAAAATGTCTTTCAAAAACCTGTATAATTCTACCAGTTTCAATATGCAAACAAATCTCCTAGATTTTATGAGTAAGTTTGTTATAGATTAAAAACCCGAAAGAAACCCTAATTCGATTTTTAATCAATTTTGGTTTCATTGATTCTTTGAATTACGGGTTGTTTGATTGAATAGTTGATGGATTTATATGATGTTATTGATTTTATTGTTGATTTAGTTTAATTGTAATGAGATTTTTTTAAATTATTATTGTTCGTCATTGTTTTTAGGGTGGAGATAATGAAGCATGTTTTAAAGGTTAGTTTCGGTAAAAAATTTTGTTTATTTTTATTGTCAAATTTTCAATTTCGATTATAGGTTGAACAAGTGAAAATCAATTGCTATGATCCTTGTGTAATGGAATGGATTCTTTATGAAAATCAATTGCCATGGCTAAAAGGTGCAATTTAGTTAGTGACTTCATCAATCAATTCAAAGACATGAACAACGAGTCTTGATCATGAAAAGGTTGGGGAGCCTTAAATTTATTTGGTTATATATATTGTTTTTAATGCATATGATTTTTTAGAATGATGAATAAGAAGCGTTTTTTCAAGTGTATCTTTTAAATGCATATGAACTAATAATCAATGATAGAGATGCAAGCAGGCACCAATGCATATAAATGAATAATCAAATATAGGTTTTATTTAACTAACTTAATATATTTAATCGTTTATATCATATCATGATTGTATACATTTTTATATTTTTTTATTAGATAACATTTACCGAACATATGGATTTAGATGACATTTTTATATTTGTATAGTTATTTGATTATATCTGTTTGCAATTATCCACTTCAAGTCTTGATGAATTACGATTATGTGTGATCAAAAGAAAATATTTGATTTCATGTGATACAATATATAGTTTATATATAATAAATGAATGATAATGACTTTTATATTTCAAATGTGTCATGTGTTTACTCATCAAGCTAATATTAATACTTTTCTATCAAAGTGACGAGGAAGACATGTATTTTGCATTTGATTATGGAGTAACAAATTTTTGGGTGTTGCAGGCAGTATTAGCAAGGAAGTAGTCGGGTGTCGTATCTCAAGAGTTTGCTGAGGCGTCAATTCCAAAACACTTGATGATTAAATCTTTGATAAACAAGGGTATGAGCAAAACTTCAACTACACTATCTACATGTCCTTATCCTGAAATAGTCTCCGTAAATAAAGCTATAATGGTTTTTTCATTATATCATTTATAATATTAACTGTTCCAGTTGACTAGATACTTTCTGCAAACCTTAGAAGGAGAGTTGAGAGCTGAGCAGAATGGAGTAATTCGATCCAACTGCATTTATTGCCTTGATCGAACCAATGTTTCCCACGTTCGATAAATCACATTTATGCTTTACATTCTTATCTTCAGCCGGAGATTATGACACAACTCAAAATGGTCGAATGGCAAACTTCAAAAGTTAAGTTTAAAAGCTAAACTTTATGGATAACTGGTCGAAATGTTACACATTATACACGTGGTTAAAAAGGGGTAGACTTTTATGAAAAATCATATATGCTTTACATTATTCTCTATTGGTAGCAATGTGTACTTATTTACTATGATGGCAGTTGTATCATACGCTTTCATATACATTGAACTGTCGTGTAATATTTCACTTCCTTGTGTCCAATTGCTAATAACTTCATCGATATCATATTCTATGATGCAGAGATCCATCCAGGAGATAGTTATAGAGGAGTTTCTTGCTGCTTGAGCGGAGGAATATTTAGCACAACATATATAACTTCATTTAGTATAAAAATATTAATTTAGTTTATATTATTTTGATGTTCTCTGCTTTATGCTTTTGTTTTCTCACAGGTTATAAAGTTTTATTTCACTGTTCACAAGCAAAATGGCACTCCAAGTGTACTACTAAACCATATGGCTGCCTTATGTTGTAAGTTTGTTATGAATTGTCCATTATATAGTTAGAGTTGATTAAAATCTCTTATTCACCCTTTACTACTTTGAACATCATTATTATGATTTTCGGAACAGTTTAAAAGAAAAAAAGTATACTATGTTGTTTGCTTGAATGGCATCTTAGTACATCTTTCTTTAACGCCAACTATTGTTGGCCTCCTCTTTTGTGAAATTATACTATACACATCTTGTGGTAGATGTTCATGATAGCTTTAATATCTTAGTAAAGCCAAGTATATCTAATTCTTTTGTTGCGATATAATGACAACAAACTTAAACATTACATAAGGGCATTGTGCTTAAATACATACGGGCTCTTTCTGAGTTAAAATCTGGAGTTGTGTATTATTTCGCTGCTACTATGTATGACCACATTGTCAGTATGATAATCCGGCTTGCTTACAATTTTTTACAGCAAAGGGTATACATCTTTGTGTATAATATATTAATTGTTACACCTTCACTAACTAGAACAAAGGATATAGGATCGTAGAAGCATATTTTTTTCTCATATGCACTAATATTAGGTATTAAAATGGATGTTTGTAAATTATTTTTTTTGTCAAAGTTCAGTGTTATATCTTAATGGCCTCCTGTAGTGTCCCTACAATACTTTATGGCAGTTGTATCATACGCTTTCATATACATTGAACTGTCGTGTAATATTTCACTTCCTTGTGTCCAATTGCTAATAACTTCATCGATATCATATTCTATGATGCAGAGATCCATCCAGGAGATATTTATAGAGGAGTTTCTTGCAAAAGAGGGTGTAAATATGTAAGAAAAGCAGCAAGATTTTAGCTATTATATAGGGAATGGGTAAGCTCCCTCTAGAGAGACCATGTCCAACATGAGTTCAGATCAGCAAGTCATAAAGGGAGGGAGATGCCAGATGCCAGAAGGAACATCTTCACGGCAATGTTGTGTCTGGGATGGAATCACAACAACATAGTACGGTACACCTCCATCCCCTTATTTTTATTAAAAATTAATACTGCAAAAAGTTTGTTGAGTCTTCTGGAATTGCTCGAGTTTTTCAAACTGCAAAAAAATATAATTCTTAAATTGAAAGATCAGCTGTCAAATTGGCCATATTTATCCAATTTAGTTAAATAGAAAAAACTTAAATTGGAATGTATTCCATCTTTCAGTTAGTTCTGTATTGTTTCAGTGTTATTGTATGCTTCATATAGTAAGCGACACTTGTGTTAAATGCTTCTCATCGATTTCAATACACCTTGGATTTAAAAAATGAGAAAGAGAAAAGAGAAATGGTAGCAAAGATTAGAACTCATGCCCAAGTCATAAAGGTAAATGTGATATCTAACCTCATAGATGATTTAATGTAATTAGAATCTGCTCAAAACCCATTCTATATGTATTTTTCAGGCTGCACTCTTATTCCAAGCAGCTGTAGAAAAACTAGATGGTAGTGGCCTTCTATTATATAACAATTACATCTATGGTTTATGGTTATGACACAATAACTTACATTTTTTCTATGCAACAGGATCTCTGAAAGCACCACCATTCGCCACTCGGTGATTAAGATGTTAACCCAAAATAACTTGCTGACATGACCCGTATGATTTTGCTGCTATCTAAAACTTTAGAGGGGAAAGTTTATAAGAAACACACACATGGGCGTCACCTTCTTGTGGATGACATCATTCTTTGTAACAACTGGTTAAAGGATTAACTGAAAAGTTAAAGGCTAACCCTAAGAAAGGAATTCCTGAGGATTATTTTGCAAATGACAATTTTATCTTAACTTTTTTAAATTACATCATTAACATTATTTATATTAACCAATGTACTAATTCTTTTATATTTTTAATAATTCTTAAAGCTAGCCCCCATCGGGTGGGCCTTAAGGCTAGTAATTATATAAAATGGGTTAAATAGATGGGATAAATGATGCTATAAAATAGACATTATTTGATGTCATCAAATATCCCCCCACTTGAATCCTACTTGTCCTCAAGTAGCCTTTAGAAGTCTATAAAAATGTATCCCTAAGGATATTTTTTGTTAAAGCATTTATTTGATCTATTACAAGTACACAACCAAACACCTCACGAAATAGGAAGATGAAAACACTCAAATTACTCAACTAATCTAGGTGGTAACATGTAACTAATTCGCTCTTTTACTCGGTCGTGACGAATATTCTATCATAAGCTTGGTAAGGATACACATCTCCACCGCTAAAGCTAAGGAGTAACAAGTTTATAAAGGTAAATATGGGTTGGTATAAGAAGGCTTAGGCTTGATTACTCTAACTAATCTTTATCGATACCAATATTCCAGGAGGGAGACAAAGACCACACATACACACCCATAACGACAGGATAGACACATGTGACTGCTCACTTCTACCTCGAATAAGCTAAAAAGTAGGAATAGTAGAGTAATATAGGGTATGGATCTTCTAACTTTCACAAATAGTAATAAACCAACAAGGAAACTGAGACATGCATACATGGCCGTAACGACAAAATAGACATGCACGCTCGATCACATCCTCATTCGTGTAAAACCTATGGTTAATGATTAGGAAAGGGAATTAAATTGTTGTTAGATATTAGAAAAAGACTCGGTCACCCCGTGTATTTTATTGTTTATTATAGCTCGTAGTTTAATAGTTAATAGT
>BQNB010177953.1:0-12918 GCA_026074375.1 Tanacetum coccineum
TTTCCTTAGAGGATGCACCACAACCAATGAGGTTACTACATCATCTTCGTCTTGTGACAAACAGATCAGCCCATTGCAAGAACCTTGAAGTGTCGTGAATTTGCACATATGAAGATTTAGAGAGAGGTTTCTTGCTCAAAAACTCAAAAAACAGGCCCTTTTTCGGCTTGAAGACATGTTGAGTTGTTCCAGCATGTTTAGATTCAATGACATGGAAACATAAGCTGCGGGTTATTCTCCCACGAGAAAGGTGAGTATGGTAAAGGATGAGTGTATGTTCTTCTTTAACTCGTTTGTCATGAATGATCACAAGGTAACGATCATTAATATACTTGCACCATTATTTTGATACACACCGGGAACGAGCCAAACATTTAGCTGGTACTCTTGAAAAGATGTTGAACATGATGTTTGAAGGTAATGTATCCATGATCGATCTTTAGATTAAAATATTATGATTTGTGCTGGTGATATTTATAGTTAAAAAAATCTATTTATGGTTACGAAAACCTAAATAGTAATACGTGTGTATATATAGAAACTTGGACAACTCTTAGTGAACCTCATTAAAATAGTTGACTTTTTCTCTCAAGGGTCAGAAGTGAGAGAAAGTCCAAACATGGACAACCAACATGGAGATGGTGGATCATTAAAATAGACATAGGTGTTTAACAAACACCATCGATCCCAATCAACCACAACAACGAACGCCAACACCCACACATTTAACAACTCAGAATCAACCAAAAAACCACAACCCATTACTTACTACTTCACCAATTTTCCCTCAAATTGGAACCATTCTACCATGTTTGAGGTCTTCAAACATTATGGCCATGTTGATGATGTTTTCATCGCTGGAAAAAGGAATGTTCAGGGCAAAAGATTCTGATTTGTAACTTTTATGGGTGTTCACAACCCCACTGCCTTTGAGAAAGAACTGAGCACTATCTGTATTAGGACACAAAAGCTAAGATGCTACATAGCGAAATACCAGTGTAACCTTAAGGGTCTTGGTAACCCACACCGTCACATGACTCCTTCTTCACGTGTCATTGGCCCCAGGCCCTCATTTGTTGTAGTTCTCTCTAGGGTCAATCCAAACCACCAAAGTAAAAAACAAGCAAACTTGAAAGCAACTACAACAAGAACAACATTATATAACCTCCCCCACCCCCTCCCTTACCATTCCCCACATCATCTGCCATTGTTCTTCGATAGACAGAGCTGCTAACACTCATAACATTTTCCTTGATGAAGGTTTTAGCAATTTTGAAGTAAAATACCTTGGAGGGTTGTTCCTCCTCATCGTTTTTGATAACTCTAAAGCTGCCAATAAAGTTGATGCGGTTGTCGTAAGGGACTTCTACAAGAAGTTTTACAACTCTCTAGGTAGAGTACCTAACCAGTGTAGTAGTAGTATAGACAAGACTCGAGAGTTGTTATCGTTCTCTAGGGGAATAGGTTGGGAAAGCTTGATCACGGTCTAACTGAATTCTAAGGGTTGAGAGAAGATTATTTTTGTGTTTTTATATTTTATGAAAGCAGTAAATCATATGTTTGAGAGGTTTGGTTGGTTTTAGCTATTAAACTAAATAATAAACTATGCTAATGGTGATAACAATATAATAAAAGATTGTATTCATTTAATCATGTATTACTCCCTAGATTGCTTCTCCTAGTGTTGTTGCTTTGTCACACTTGTGATGATCTGTGTAATTATTTCCTAAGTCATGAACGAATTACACGAACCCTGTTAGGAATACGAAATTCCTAGAAAAGTCTCAGTCACTTCATAGATATTGGTAGTTAGCTCGTCAAGTTAATATTTGGAAACTTACTTAGGTAGTTAGACCAAGGCCCATGGATAAGTCTATTAAGCCAAGGCCCATCCGCCCCTTGTAAGTATATATACACCTCTCCATGCCTTGGAGAGGTGGTTGGTTGGTTGTATTCTCATTTCACACTTAATGCATTTTCTTTCTTTTACTTTCTCTCACTAGAAATACATCATTCCTTCCACTTTCTCTCTCTAGTTCTTACTTGATATTAAAGATTACTCATATCCTTCAATTGGTATCAAGAGCCATGGAGTGATTTGTTTAGTTTTTGTGTTTGATCTTTTGGTTCGTTTTTCTTTTTCAAACCGTACGATTTTACTTGTTCTTTCTTTGATTTTCGAAGCTTTTGAGTATAGTAAAGGATCATTTACCTTGGTAAATCTGATCTAGTATCTTTAGGATATAGATGTATATGCTTTGAATCAAGAAAAACATCATTTTTTACAACTTTTGTTTTCGAAAACCTTATAAAGTACAAATCTTGATTTTGAAATTTCGGCTTAAAAACCATAAAGTTTTCATTTTAAGGTACCTATAGGTTTAAGAATACTAGTTGTACAAGAAAATTTGAAAAAAAAACAATCAAAAATGTGTCTTTTGTGTTTTAAAGATTTTGAGTTTCGTCCTAGCGTTAACCGAATTGGCAGTTTTAGTTGTAACCGAATTGGCAGTTTTAGTTGGTGAAGGCGAGTTAGCAGCTTTATTTGCAAGGCGATTTAGCAACTTCCTTGTGCAAGGAGATTTAGCAGTAGCAGTGAAAGGCGAATTATCAATTCTCTTTGGAAGGCGATTTATCAAATTTCCTTTACAAGGCGATTTAACAGACTTCCAAACCAAGGTGATTTTTCAAATTCTTTTTGGAAGGCGATTTATCAAATTTACTTTACGAGGTGATTTAACAGATTTCCAAGCAAAGGTAATTTATCAACTTCTCTTTACAAGGCGATTTAACAATTTCCTTAGCAAGGCAATTTAACAATTTCCAAGCAAAGGCGAATTATCAATTGTCTTTAGAAGGCGATTTAACAACTTTCACAAAGAAAATTAATTCACTTGAACACTCAAATTTACTTAAGTAACTTCTACGATTTATCTCTATGATTTGTAAAATCTCGTGAAACATTTACTTGTCTTCCTGGTTTTATCAAGAGTTGTAAAATCTCGTATAGGTTCAAGACTTACAAACACTCAAAAGACAACTCACTAAAACACAATTGCTTTCAATCACCGTTCAATCAACAAGTAATCTAATAACACCAAATCAAGATGGATTCAATGATTCCACTTGGACAAAAGAATATTATCTGCCTGAGTAATGATACTCTCCGGTGTGACAATACGGTCCAACCTATTGTTGGACAAGGATGTATGATTACTTGGAAAAGTAGAGAATGGAATTTATACATGCAAAACAAAGAGTTAGAAGAATTAGGATACTTGAAGATGTTGAACTCGATCCACTCATTTGGCCTAGTATTGAAGAAAATGGGGTGACCAGAACAAAGAAATATGCTGAATTGTCTGCTGCTAAGAAAATTCAAGTTGACTATGATATGAAGGCAACCAATATCATTCTTCAAGGTCTTCCAAATGATATCTACTCACTTGTTAATCATCACAGAGTTTCTAAGGATTTGTGGGAGAGATTTCAATTACTAATGCATGGAACCTCTTTGACTAAGCAGGAAAAAAGAGTGGTATACTGTAAGAATTGATGCATTTGATTAGTTACTCACATCAAGGGAGAATCACTTTCTATAGTATACTTGTGATTCTTCTCAGTATTAATGACCATGAACATTTACAAAATGAAACATGGAGCAATTTCAATTTATTCCAAGTTCTTTAAACAGTCTTCCAACTTGATTGGAGTAAGTTTGTGACTGATCGTCAAGCTTGTAAAAGATTTTTTTGGCAAAAACTACCAACTTTGATCAAGCTCATGCTTTCTTGAACATCACGAAACTCCATGAAATGAGGTCGTTCTTATGGCATTGAACGCAATTCAAGATCCCTTGCACAAAGTTGCTAATCAACATATGACACCACCTCACTTCACACTTATCAGTCTTCATACAACAATCCTCAGCTTCAACAACAGTTTCCACCATCTCAATATGGATCACTTCATCCCACTCCCCCACATTACACATCTACTTATCCATACACTAGCATCAATTCAATCATGCATCCTTCCATCATTCAATACATTATTTGTTCAACTGAATCATCAAACCTATCTTTCATCAAATTTGTTTATCAATCGTCTCAAGCTCCTATACAACCTATAACTGAGTCACCTCTTGTGGACTCAGGTCTTGCTGTTCCTGTAGTCTCTCCAGGAGATGATCCTATTGCTTGTCTCAATAACGCAATGGCTTTTCTAACATCTGTAGCTTCTTTAAGGTTCCCTTTAACCAATAATCAACTTAAAACTTCCTCTAATCTAAGAAACCAAGCCACTATTCCAGACGACAGGGTTACAGTGTAACAAGTTCAGGGGATACAAGGGCAAAGTTATTATGGTACGAGTTATAAGGGTAATGCTACCAGCTCTGGGGGGAACAATGCAAATGGACAGGCAAAGGTTGTTAAATGCTACAACTGTCAAGGTGAATGACATATGGATAGGCAATGCACTTAGCCTAAGCGACCAAGGAATGCAGTATGGTATAAGGAGAAAGCAATGTTGGCTGAAGCTCAAGAAGCTGGACAAATTTTAGATGAAGAGCAACTAGCATTTCTTGCAAATCTAGGGATTCCAGACGGTTAAGCTGTTCAAACAATCATTCCAAACAATGCTGCTTTCCAGACTAAGGATCTTAATACTTATGATTCTGACTGTGATGATATCTCAAATGCAAAAGCGGTTCTCATGGCCAATATTTTAAACTATGGTTCTGATGTTATCTCAGAGGTACCTCATTCTGAAACCTATGATATGGAAAATCAAAGTGTGCATGCACTGTAGTATTTTGAACAAATACCAATTATGGATTTTATAGATGATGAGATACATAGTGATAGCAATATCATTTTGTATTCTCAATATTTGCAAGAAACACAACGGGCAATTGTTTAAGATACTAATTTGCAGGCACAACAAGATTCAATGATTTTATCTGTGATTGAACAAATGTTGAAACAAATGATTAATCATGTAAATAATTGAGAAAAGGCTAATAAGGAACAGAATAATGAATCAGTAACCGCTGAGCTTGAAAGATATAAAAAAAAGTCAAAACTTTTAAACAGCGTCTTAATATTGATTTAAGATGTCGTGAAAAAATGATTGATTCTCAAATGGATGATATGATTAAAGAGAAGCTTGCACTAAAAGAACAAGTTGACTCACTTAAGCACAATCTTTCTAAACAAATCAAAGAAAAGGAATTTTTATTGCAAACATTCACTGTTTTCAAAAACGAATCCAAAGAAAAAGAAAATAAATATATGGAAAATGAGATGATTTTATGAATGAAGGATCTAAGGAAACTTGATATTTTTATTTATTAATGTGGGTCAATCGCCTACATACCAGGGTGCACATGCTAAACAAAGCATAAGTTTTTTTTTGATGAATGCTCACAAACAAGCCTAGTTTATCAATATATCCGTTTTATCTTAAGAAAGCTCAGCGGATAAAACCAACCTTGTATGATGGTATTGTTATTTCTGATAAACATGTTGCTATGCCTGTGATTGATGATGAAGAGACATTGGTTTTGGAAGAAGAAAGTCTATCAAAAATGTCTAAAAAGAAAAGGATCCAAAGGCTATTAAACAAAACATTTCTCACAAACCTATTGATTATGAAAAATTAAATAGATTATCTAAAGATTTTGGGAAACATTTTACTCCACAACAAGAATTGTCGGCTGAACAAGCTTTCTGGTTTCGTATGTCCAATCCTACCATTGAATCTTCTGAAAAACCACCTGTTAAAATGGAAGTTCCCAGTGAACTACCTAAGGTGAGTTTGGTGAATGCAAGCCTTAAAAAGCTTAAATTCCACATCTCCCCGTTTAACTCTATGGTGAAGAAGAGGACAACACCTAATGCTCATGCAGAAGGTGAATGGGGGTTTGAACATACAAAAGCTATTTTTAACAATGAAATTATTCCATTTCTAAAATCTTTAAAAGACATCTTAAATGCGTTTGATAAAGATATTCTAAATAAAATAATGGAAGTACAAATAGTTTTTGACCAAATGGAAGCTGCTGTACAATAGTCTTCAGTTGACAAACAATGTTTGGAAATTGCTAAGAAAGAACTCCTTTTGGAAAATGATCGACTCTTACAAAAAATATGACTCAAGATGTTCTTCTCACTGTGATGAATTCTATGTCTTTGAATGCTGAATCTGTGAATGTGGAAATGCAAAGAAGTGAACCTTGTGATAAGTGTTTAAATCTTGATGATGAGTTTTCAAAAACAAAACAGGCGTATAATGATCTTTTGAAAAATTACTCACAACTTGAAAAACATTGAATTTCTCTTAAATTGACAATGCAACTAAATCAAGAAATTTTTCAAAAAGAAAAATCATGTGGTAATCAAAATGCTCTTAAAATTCTAGAATATTTTGAAAATAATGATTTGAAAGCTCAGCTTCGGAAAAAAGACACTACCATTTGTAAGCTGGAGGAAATTATTAAATTACTAAGAGAAAAGTCCAAGGTAAAGAATGTCAACCCTGATAAATGTGAAAATGCGACCATAGAAGTGAAACTGGAAAATAGTGTGGCAAATTTGCTTTCTGAAAACGAGCATCTTTGTAAAGAAATTAATCATGTGAAACGGGTTTTTAAAGAACAGTTTGACTCAATCAAAAAGACACGTGTTTGAACTAAAAATCAAAATGACTCTTTAATTGATAAACTGAACTTAAAATCTACTAAAAATAAGGATTTAAAAGCTCAAATTTAAGACAAGGTTTTTGTGATTACATCATTGAAAAACGATTTACGAAAACTTAAAGGGAAACAAATTGTTGATAATGCTGCACAAATACCATCTGCCACCACTATTGTTCCAGGCATGTTCAAGCTAGACTTAGATCCTTTAGCTCCTAGGTTATTGCAAAATAGGGAAGCTCACATAGACTATCTTAAGCACACTCAGGAACAAGCTGATATACTTCGGGGAATAGTCGAACAAGCTAAAGCAAAACAGCCTTTAGATAATGTGTTAGACTTTTCCTGTAAGCATGCCAAACGAATTCAGGAGTTACTTGTATATGTTCGAGATACGTGCCCTAATGCGATTAAACTTAGTGCGAAAAAGGTTGTTGTCACACCCAAAACAAATGTCAAGAAAGTTAGGTTTGCTGAACCTCTCACATCCTCAAGCAACATTAAACAGGTAGAGTCATCTACAACATCAGATTCTAACACACCTGTGTTGTCTTCTACAGGATTGAAGTGTTCTACTAGTAATTATGGATCAAAGCCTACAGGCAATAAAAAGAATGATAGGATCTCGCAAACACCAAGTAGGAACATGAAGAATAAAGTAGAAGCCCAACCTAGGAAAGTTAATAAAAAGAATCGTGTTGTTAAACCTATTCATGGTGCTAATGTTACGCATTCACTGTTAAATGCGAATTCCGAACTTATTTGTGCTACTTGTAAGAAATCTATGTCTGGTGGTGTTCATGATATGTGTCTTCTTGATTTTGTGAAAAATGTGAATAGCCGTGCTAAATCTGCTAAGAAACATACAAAATGATATATTTGGAAACCTACGGGTCATGTATTCACTGAAGTAGGATTTAAGTGGAAACCAAAAGGCAGAACTTTCACTATAGTTGGTAACTTGTGCCCTTTAACTAGGATTACTCAGCTAACATAGAGCCCATAAGAAAACCCACTTTTCCACTCAGTTTGAAACACAAAAAACCAAAGCTTAATGTTTATAGCAGGAGACCAAACCTCCCCAAAATAAAAAATTGGTTCGTGTTGAAATTAATGCTAAGATTGTAGAATCTAGAATGCTAATAACTCGATAACCCAATCATACTTGGGATCCAATGGTTTCAGTGATTTACATCGTCTTCTTCGCTTGTCATGACAGGTTGTCTAGTTATTCCTTCTGGTATCTCAGAGACTCCGGGTTGTTCAATAAACATATAACAGGGAACCGCCTAGCTCTAGAACTTTGTTAGTAAATTTCGGGAACAGTTTTTTAGTTTCCGGAACAGGCCAAATTACAAGGATTATGGGGTATGGTAACTATCAGCTGGGAAATGTTACTATCTCAAGAGTATACTACGTCGAGGGGATTGGACATAACTTGTTTCTGTTGACATTTTTCGACGCAGAAGCTTGAAGTTGCATTCAGAAAAACACTGCTTTTGTAATTTTTAGAAGGTGTTGATCTACTATCAGGATCCCGTGATACAAATTTGTACACAATTTCTCTTGATGACATGCTTAAAACATCTTCGATCTGTCTTCTATCCAAAGCGTCAAAGACTAAGAGCTGGTTATGGTACTGTCGATTATCACATCTCAACTTCGGTACTCTTAACAAGCTAGCTAAAGACGGTCTTGCACGAGGCATTCCAAGACTTAAATTTCAAAAAGATCATTTGTGTTCAGGCATGTGCTTAGGAAAAAGCTTGAATATCCCTCTCTTCTAAACCAAAGTTATATAAAAGGCAACTATAAACAAGAGAAACTATATCTTTTTCATATGGATTTGTGTGGCCCGATGCGTGTGGCAAGTATTAACAGGAAAAGGTATATCCTAGTGATTGTTGACGATTACTCATGATTTACTTAGGTCAGATTTTTAAGGTCAAAAGATGAAGCTCCCGAGCCTTTCTTCTATTGATCTAAAATAGTTTGAATTGTTTGTGGATTGCACACACCGTCCGTAATGTTCGAACAGATAATGGAACCGAATTTGTCAATCAGACTCTTTGAGAATTTTATAAAAATGTTGGCATATCGCATCAAACATCTGTTGCTCGCACTCCTCAGCAGAACAGCATTGTTGAAAGGCAAAACCAAACTCTTGTAGAAGTTACTCGTCCTTTGTTTCTATGGGCCGAAGCAATCAACACATCTTGTTATACCCAAAACCATTCTCTGATTCGTCTTCGATACAACAAAACTTCATATGAGCTGATGCACGACAAAAAACCGGATTTATCGTTCTTTCGTGTCTTTGGTTCACTATGTTATCCAACCAATAACAGCGAAGACTTGGGTAAACTAAATGCAAAGGCCAATATTGGTATTTTTGTTGGATACGCATCAGCAAAGAAAGCTTTCAGAATCTATAACAGGAGAACCCATATAATTATAGAAACCATTCATGTGATGTTCGATGAGCTAACAGCAATGGCTTCTAAACAATTCGGTTCAGGACCCGGGCTTCAAGTAATGACTCCTGCAACATCCAGTTCAGGACTCGTACTAAACATTATTCCTCAACAACCTTGCAATCCACCAAAAACAGATGATTATGATACTTTGTTCTAACCCTTGTTTGATGAATACATCAATCCTCCAACTATTGTTGTCTCTACAGTTCAAGTAGCTGCTACACCAAGAGCTATTGAAATAGCTGATTAACCCGTGTCTACGTCCATTGACCAAGATGCACCATCATCAAGTATCCCATCAATACAAGATCAAGAACATTCTCTAATTATTTCTCAAGGTGTTGAAGAATCACTAAAAACACCACTATTTCATGATGACCCTCTTCACGAATTTCTTCATGAAGACTCGACTTCTCAAGGATTGTCATCTAATGTGAGACCATCTCACACTCCATTTAAACTTATTGGTAGATGGACTAAGGATCATCTAATAGCAAACATGATCGGTGATCCTTCTCGTTCAGTCTCCACCAGAAAGCAACTCAAAACTGACGCCATATGGTGTTACTTTGATGCTTTCCTAACTTCTGTAGAACCAAAGAACTTCAAACAAGCAATGACTGAACCATCATGGATCGATGCAATGCAAGAAGAAATTCGTGAATTTGAAAGACTAAAAGTTTAGGAATTGGTGCCGTGTCCAGATAAAGTCATGTTGATCAAACTTAAATGGATTTATAAGGTCAAGACAGACGAATTTGGAGGGGTACTAAAGAATAAGGCTAGATTAGTTGCTTAGGGGTTCAGGCAAGAGGATGGCAAGAGACGGGAATCAATTTCGAGGAATCTTTTCACACCAGATTGCAAGAATAGAACTGTCATATCGTATCTTCGTAGGCAATTGCCGCAGATGGATAATTTAACAGAAATGATGTAAACACTGATATAATTACAACTAAAATTAATTAATCCAATCTCATCTTTATGTCTAAACGTGAAACAATAAAGAAAAGGAGATCGTTAAAAACATGGTCAACACAATTAGTTAAGTAGGGAAATCCTAAAATTAATTCTATACAAAAAAACGGAACAAAACAGTAATCGGGAAACCTAAATACTAAAATTAGAAAATAAATGCTAAATTAAATTAAAAATCAAAATTAAATTCTTAAATACACTAAACATTAAAAAATAAAGAAAACTAGAAACACAAAACGGAGGCGTTTTATGAGAATGTAAAACGAAAAGAAACGGGAACACGCACACCGTAAAACGTAGTCTCAAACTGAAATTTTAATGAAAAATTAAAGCCTACACTAAATTATAACTATTTCCCTAGCCACAACATGACAAAAGCGACAGTTATACTAAAAAAAGAAAAAATATTTTTTTATTACTTATAGGATTTTTTATGAATTTTCTATCATATAATTACATTACCAAAAAATAAAACATTAGTCTAAAAAAAATAACACTAAAATTATTTCTTTGTATTTTTCAAAAATACTCGAATTAACATGGAAATTTATGAAAAAGACAATTTTAATTTTTTTTCAACTATTTCCTATTCTTCTTGTAATGATTATTTATAAGAAAAAAGTAAACTAAAATCTACTGTAATATTCCTAGAAAAATACAAATTTAACTGTGGAAAAATATAGAAAAATAGTTTTTTAATAACATACAAAGGTGCAGTAAAAATTATGGAGAACCACAAAAGCCCTAATTACCAATTAACTAATTGAACCCTAATTTGCTTAATTAAAATTATGAACCCTAAATATAAAACTAAAAACTAAAAATATTAACTTAATTATTATTCTAGAAAAGACAGGGTAGAAATGGTAAGAAAGAAAAGAACAGGGTAGGCGGGCAAATATAGAAAATTTTACACTATAGAAGAAACGGGCACCCCTGATCTTTAAGAAAAGTACAAAACAGACCCTGCGATTTCAGCTTATTTTGGCTTATTAAATTTTGAGAATTAGCAAAAACTTAAAACTTCAAAGTTGCTTAACAGCTTATTCTTAACAACTTTAACAAAGACACTTTAGACTTTTAACAACTTAATAAGCCGAAAAATAAGAAAATTGATTCTGTTCACAGAAAGTGATGATTTAACTAAGCTTTTTGGAATTTGGCTTATTCTAACTGGAATAAGCTTTTTCAAAATAAGCTAAATGGCTTATTTCTAAACCTTAGATGCTGAGATTTTGGAAATAAGCTACACTATGTTCCTTAAATCTACCTAGATAAAAGGATTTCCAATTTGTCAACTAGAATTGAAAATTCAAATTGCAACAAGCTTAAATCCAATTATGCTATAAGGCTACTTATGACAGCAAAATTAAGCTAGTTAAAATGCTTAATTTTGAAAACTAAATGATGAAAAGTATTAAGCTAATGGAATTCTAAACTTATGCTAAATCCTAAAGTCTATTACCTATTTATGAATGCTAGGGGATTACCTAAAGAATGACTAAGCAACAACAGTTAATACTGTTGTTGCTGATGCAGTTGGTATTGCTGGTGCAATTGACATTGCACCAAGATGCAGGCTTAAAATTTTGAGTTTAACACTTCACTAAGTGATCCTAAGTGAACACTAACAACCTTGAACTCTAAATTGCTCTTAAAGGCCTAAAACCTAAACCTCTTTTAGCTAAAATTGCCCTGGTGCAAAATGATAGATTTTAAACTCTAACTTTTGTAATCTTACTCACTAACTTTTAAAAGCTGTTTTAAACTTGATATTAAAGCCTAACTCAACTTAATGAAGAGTTTTGATAGAGTGTAGTTGACTTTAAGAGTCAACTACAGCTAAATCCAAACACTCCCTTAACTTGGCTGTCAAACTTAACTTGCACTTAAATTCTTTCTTAAAGCTAAAACTTTCAAAACTTTTTATCTACTCATGCTAAATTTAACCTACTTAAGCTGTTTAAACTGTAAAAGTATTAGCTTATTAGGAGAAAACAAGCACTTACTCTACTAGCTTATTTCTCCCTTGTTGCTTGAAAATGAACTCAATTCACTTAAGAGACCATGTTAATATGTAATTGAGGTACAATGAGTAAATGACAGCTTAAACAACAATATTTGACTGAAATTGAGCTTATAGGAGGCAATAAGCTCAAATGAGCTTATTTAAAGCTTATTTGATTAATTCAACTTCAAACTGAAAACAAATGATGAAGTAACATGTAACTTAGTTGAATTACATTAAAATACTTGAAAGAAATACTGAATTTAAATTACACTAAAAAAAACATAGTAAAGTGGTGTGTCTTGCTTCGGCTTGGTTTTGGCTCTTTTATACAAGTCCTCAGCCTTCTTGGCTCATGGTTTGTGTTTCTTGTGAGAGTAGAAAGTAATCCAAGCAATCCTAGCCCTCTATTTGCTTCTCATCATTCTCAGCCATGGATGTCGACTTCGGGTTGTGTGAATTCCAAGTGGGAAGGGGTTATAGGGGCAGGGTAAGGTGGGAAGTGGGTATGGGTGAGCTGTGAGTGTACAATAGAGGTGGTTTGGGAGTGAAAACCATGGGGGAGGGCTGTTTGGGGTTTTGGCGCCAAGTGGTTGAGGTACAGTTATGGTTGCACTGGTTTAAAAGGGGAGTTTGGAAAAGATGCAACAATGGCCCCTCAACTCTCTTTCTCTTTTCACTTTGTATTAAGCCGAATTTCAGTTATACACAAGTTTAGAAAGTGGCAGGTTTGGCCCTTGTGGTTTTTATAACTA
>BQNB010177954.1:0-12917 GCA_026074375.1 Tanacetum coccineum
TTGGTAATCACAACACCTGTATCGGGCTTAAAATCAAAGCAAAACTCAACATCTGGTGGTTCCGGAAGAGGACGAAAAGGTGACGGATCATTAAAATGATCAAGGTTAGATGACTCAATTTCGAGAAGGGGAAGGGAATCATTGCTAAGCAATTCTTCAAGAAAACGAATATCCCCTTCCGAGTCATAGTCGTCATTCTCAATACCCGGTAGCATCGAGTCATCGGAAGCAAGAAATAAATCGATCTCCTCAGTATGAGAGTCATTATACTCAACGAGGAAAGGAGATGGAGAGAAAGAGTCAGTAGGATTTTCAGAATTAAATTCTTCCGGAGGGCGGGGAGAAGAGTTATCGTACAACAAATTATCAACAAAACGGATTTCTTCCTCTAGATCAAAGTCAGCTTTCTCAATTCTCAGTGGAATTGGATTGATATGAGCGAGTTCACTGGAGAACTCCTCAAGGAGATAAAGATTCGATAAGATTAGACTCAGCATTGAAATAATGCGGATCAATCTTTGGAGAAATGATTTCTTCATCATCAAAAAGAGGGTTCGAATAAATTTTGAAATTTTCCATCGGAACGTCCTCATCAGAAAGTGACTCGTCATCACTAGAGGTGAAATCGTCGTTTGAATCAAAGAGAGGATTCGAGAAAGTTGTAAAAATCGGAGAAGTTTCATCACACTCGGGCACATCACACTCACTGTCGGGAATACCCTCGGACTCACTTGGGATCGGGACAAGCTCCTCAACACTAGACTTTATTACTTCGTCCGATTCCGTTGCCGGAATAGTGTCAAGATGCTCATCCTCCATTATGAGAGAGTCAACGGGCTCCTCGGTTAGTAAAACGGGTGTGACTGCATCACACGGAGGAAGTCCAGAAGTAATAATATCTTTCAAGGGAATGGAACTTTCTTCGTCATCGTCATCATCATAGCAAATGGGAATCTTCCAATATCGATCTTTAGCTGCTTGATCTTCCGCAATTCGCCTATCTTCTTCCTTCTTTTGCATATATTGACCAACCATATCACATATGGATGTCATTTGCTCCATGATCTTATTTTGAGAATTGAGAAACTCATTTTGAGCATTGAAGATTGGATGATTGACGATATATTGCGGGGATTGAAATTGGTCAAAGCCGAAAGAATTAGAATCATAGCAAGAATTTTGCTCATGATAATAGTCTTCATTCATTGGTTGACATTGGTAAGTTTCATGAGGACCCCCGCAATTTTCACAACAAAGATATTGTTGTTGAAAATCATGAAAATCTTGCGGGAAATTAAAGTCTTGATTGTAACACGGTTCCGGATAGATAAACGGAACTTGAGGTGTACAATAGTGACCATAACGAGCATCGTTCCCGCAAAATTCACAAGAATAGATAGGAGGTTGTGGAGGTGGGTTGAAAACGTTAGGAGAATCATCAACAAAGTTAGGTTTTGAAACGTAAGGTAATGAATTTTCTTTTTTGGAATAGCACGTCGGATCAAAACTCAGAAAAGTTTGTGGGAGCTCATCAATGGTTTGATTGCATGGCTCTGGATTAGAGATAATCGGAGCTTTCGGTGGACAATTAAAACCAATAAATACGAGCACCTTTCCACACAGACTTACAAGTGCAAGTCGTTGACAAAAAGATTCCATCTAACGAATCACCACACTCGTAACAACAATTATGGTTAATTTGTGGAGAACTTTGCGAGGAAATTTTCACCGGGGTCCTGTTTGACAACGAATGGCTCTCGAGGAGCATTAACAACGTTGGTATCGTCATCGGATGACTCGTAAGTGTTTAGAAGGTCTTGGTAAATTCCATTTTCATGACAAATTGTAAACCAAACTTCCTTTAATTTCTTTCGCCATAGAGCACATCCTTGACAATTTGGACCTTCAACCGGGTTTCCACACTTCACACAATCCTGAGGGGGTCGTTGAGACGAGTCGGGTGTTTTAGGAACAAGAATCTTGTCTTCAAGACCCCCTTTAGAACAACAATAGTCTGAAGTGTACAAAGCTCCACAAGACGAGCATTCTTTAATCGCATAAAGGGGATTTAAACGATAGTCGAATGACGCCATAAGAATTAAACAATATAGAGGGTTAAGAAAAGAATTAAATGGATAAGAACAAAAAGAAGATTATTTTTGGTTTTTTAGGTTTTTTAAACAATTCATTTTATTAAAGGACAAAATGAGATAAGACAACTTAAACCAATTAATCAACAAGCTTCACGGTAGCTCTTTAAAAGAAAAACGCACAAAGGAGCGGAGGAGCGGGAAAGCGCGAAGCTATTAAAAACCTTCTCCTTTCGGGTCGTAGTTCCTCGGAACAACCCTCCTTATACCCCTCTTGAAGTTTGTTAATCAATTAAAGGTGAGCCGTACCTCGCAAGTGACACAAAAGACAGGTTTTTGATCTTTGGTTCGGGAACTTATTGTGATAATGCTTCAGTTGAAAGCATTATATTGATTATGAATTGTTTATCTTTATTTAGGACAATGTTTTTATTTTATTTATTTATTTTATTTATTTTTTATTTTTTATTTTTTATTTTTATTTTTTTTATTTTTTGATTTTTATTGCTTTTATATACTAATAAAAGAAAATGAAAAATATTTTTGTATTTTTATATTTTTAATAAGTACGAAATTAAACTTTCCGAAGAAAGGATCTTCAAGGCACTAACTTCAAACACCACATGTAGATCGTACACCTCTCCCCGACAACGGCGCCAAAAACTGATTCGATATAAATATATATAATAAAATATATAAAATACCAAATAGTAATAGTATAGAGAGTATCCCGTTTGATATGACAATTACTTTAGGAAAAATAATAGTCTATCTTCCGAGTGTCGTTTCCACGGCGAGAGATGATTGAAATTCATGAAAATTTTCGTTGGTGCTTGAATGACAAATATTTTGGTTTTGGTTTTAAACTATTTTTAAACTAAAAATTAAACTAATATTAATTCTAAGATTAAAAACTAAAAGATTAAACTAAAATTGATCTAAAAGATATAAATGACAAATATGCTTGCTAAGTGACGTGAAATGTTCCTTAAGTGCGGGCTTAGGTTTAATAAAACGAATGATTAAAATCCTTAGAAACAATGCAGAAATTAAATGACAAGTAAAGTAAAATGCTTTTTAAAATAAATGACAAGTATTTAAATTGCATTAAAAGTAAATGACGGTATGTAAATTGACTATTAATTTTTTAAACCTTTTTAAAACCGCACTTAAATTCCAAATCACTAATCACTTAGCACATAGCATAAACAAGATTAAACTACTCACTAAAATACTACCATGAACAAATATCAAATAAGCAAACATTTTATAAAATAACTAATTAAATCTACACTAATTAATTGAAAGAGGATAGAAAATGAAACCAAATTGAGGAGCCGCAAATAAACGATAACCACCCGATCTTACAAACTTAATAAACAAATAAGTTTATTACTTTTAAGCTCCACTTCACTAATTAGCAAATAAAAGTGTCAACTTTATTTACTAATTATTTTCATAAAAACTATAAAGATAAAAACTTTATCTATTTATCAACCTTATAAGACTCTTAAGCTCCGGCCTTAGATGTAGAAGGACGGAATAAAAAATAAGACATGAAAAGTTAAGACAAATAAGCTAATAAATGAAAACTTTTTAGTAAAAATAAGCTATTTTGAAAACTAATTTTTGTAAAAATTAAACTAGATTAAATCTATAAAAAAACTACTTTTGAAATAAAAACTAGAATAAGCTAAAAAGCTATCAAGGCTTTTTCGAAGAAAGGATGAAGAATATAAGCTTATAAATAAGCCACTTCTCAAATAAGCTACAAGTACCCTTCGAAATAAGCCCTAGCTTAATAAGCTATAAGAAAAACTAGTAAAGTGTTATAACTTTATGACTAAATAAAGCTAAATAATACAGCCTCGGAAGATAAAGGTGCTCAAGACCTAATTAATAAGTCGAGTAGGAGAACTCATGACAAACTAACAGAGACCACATATTAGCATTCGAATCGTGCTTCATCAAACAAATAGCACTTTTGAAAAAAGTAAAGACAAGAAAAAGAAAAAGATGAGATAAGCAAAAGCAATTAAAAATTTATTCTAAAGACAATAAGCATAATACAAAGATATAAACTTAGATCTAAATCTAGCCCAAACTAAGGTGTCCATCAAGCGAACTCGGATCGGGTATATCTAAAGATTTAGATCTAAAAAAATAACTCGAATTAAAACGCAACAAACTTTAAAAAAAAGCCCTTAGAAAATAGCTTAAAATATAGATCTATATATTTTTAGATCTAATCACCCGAAACTAAGGTGTTCATCAAGTAACTCGATCGGGTATGATTAATGATTAAGATCTATATAAAGAAAAAAAAAAAAGCTCGAATAAAAAATAAGCAACGAAAAATAAGCCAAAATAAGGCACACTCGAAAAGCTCTAAATCAAAAATAATATAAAATAAGCTAGTCTAAATAAGCTATGGAAGTAGCTTATTAGAATATAAGCTTAAGAGATGGGATCCAAAAAATAAGCTATAAGCATGAGCTTATTTGGAAATAAGCAAAAGAAAAGAAAGAGTAGAAGAATAAGCATAAAGAAATAATAAGCATTTAATAAAAAACAAACCTTAAACATCTTCATTAATAAGCTCAAAATCTTTTTGATTACAATAAGCTATAAAAGCTTTTACAATAAGCTAAAAATTATACTACACTACTCCTAAATCTACACCTACTACTAATTTGAAAATAAACTAATTCTAACACCCCCAAATGAGATGCACAACGTCTATTTTTATAGCCTCCAAGTGGGAGGGGTATTTTCGTCCTTTTAGGTCATCCACCACTCATATTGCAAGATCTGAGGGTATTTTGGTCTTTTTGCCATCCACCAACCGCCTCATTATTGCCAATGATTGGCAACGAATCCATGGCAAAGCCTACCTCCTCTGACTGACACACGCCTGGCACCTTCGGATCACGCATTTTAGACACGTGTCATCACCTAATTGGCCATCCATCGCCACCTCGTACTGCCACCTGAAATTCTCTGCCACCTCGTATGAACAGTACCTCGTACCTGCCACCTGACACTTAATCATTAGAATGCCACAAGTCACCACCTGAGTGGTGCCACGTGGCCTGCCAGCCGTTACCAGGAGCCACCAACCGTCCATCGGTCAACGCGGCAAGTCAACGTGGAAACAATGGCGATGAACCACCGTTGGACCACCAGTTAACCACCGATCAACGGTGGTTGACCGCTAGTCAATAGGCGGGTCAGTCTGGTAATGGGTCAGGTCTAGACCGGGTCTAGGTCTAGACCGGGTCTGGGTCGGGTTCAGGGCCGGGTCTGGATCGGGTCGGGTCTGTGTCCGCCACATGGACCACTCTGAGAGTGCCACGTGGCAACGTGAGTAATACCCTAGCCATGACAAGGCCAGGACTCGAACTCGAGACCTTTCGTTCTGAGATTCAAATCAACTAACCAAGCCAACTGAGCTAAGTCATACTTACATTATATGTATATAAAATAAATCATTTATCCCTTAATTAAGCCAGGTTCATAGATATAAGTATTAAAGGGTTTAAAATGGCGAAAAAGGTTCAAATATGAAAGGCCGGTACCGTTGGACTCGTAATTTCATGCTCTTTCCAATGGTGTGATCGAGGAATATTAACGACTTCGTTTCGACCTTGATAAACGTGAAAACGTCGTCCAAGAGACCACCCAAAAATACAGTTTTGCTTTGTTGTCAATCTTTGTACCTGAAAGACATAAAAACTCATTACAAACATATTTGCAACTTATTTATTCATATGTTAGTTGTTTAGGCTCGTTTATTCTTATTTTCCGGGTACAAATGAAGTTGTTTTAGCACATAATCAAAATTCCCCCCACACTAAAGCCATGTTGCCCACACGCAATGTAAATAAAACACCCCGAGAAATAAATATTAGAATCGACACCTCAACTTATGACCTCAAAAATCAAACAAGAACAAAAAGGTCCATTAAAAAGGTTCAAAAATCATTTATTTCTAAAGCGCCCCCGTTTTAACCATTTATTCAATACTAATAAAAAGTAAATGGGGTTGTGTGTGTGTGTGTGTGTGGTGTTAAAAAAAAAAATTTTTTACTAAGATACAGAATTAAATACCATTATTCAAAAGCTTAAAGAACGGGATTCGTCCATCCTTGATTTTCAACAATCCCCAAACAATCTTAAAACGAAAATCACAGTAAATAATAAGATTAGAATGCTAAACACTATTCACTCATAAATGCTAATTGTGTAAGTATAAACTTAACTTTTCACTCCCTTATTCCTAATTTCCTCTAAGGATTTTTTTAATTAATATTGTGACAATAAATTATGTCTTATTACATAAAGGTGTCCGTTTAGAACCACAATTAGTTTAAAAATCCTTTACTAAAGAGACGATAATGGTGAGAATAGAAAGGTCCACAATTAATGTTCTAATTTTGCATGATTTAAAAAAAAGGGTTTATCCATTTTTTATTTCATCCGTAACAACTCAAACTAACCAGTCCAGAGTAACGGAGACATTATTTAGATAACCCCGGAGTAAAATTTTGAGCTTTTATACTTATTATTATAGCAACATTATTAAACCTCGGTCCTTTAGAAGGCTGCAACATCAGTTGTGAGCCGGCAAGATGCAGCAAACATAATTCAGACCTCCGTAATATTCCTTGACTTTTTTAGAAAGCTTCACAACATCGGTTGTGAGCCCGGCAAGATGCACAAACTTTATCAGTCCTCGGATTATTAATAACTATGTCCTTATTTTTTGAAGACTGCAACATTGGTTTGTGAGCGGCAAGATGCAGTAAACTTTTTATCAGCCCACAGTTTTATTAATTATTATTTACCTTCCAGCCCTTTAAAAGACTGTTCACATCGGTATTCGAGCCTACCATGATCAGAAGTCTTACTCGGCTCGGTTTAATTACATAACATTTATTATTATTAGCCAAATTCAAGTCTGTGGTCTTTTAACAACTGCCACATCGGTATGCGAGCCGACCATGGTCCAGGAGTCTATTTCCCCACAACACTGACAGATACCCCGATGTGGTACCTTACTTTCACCAAATGAATCTCAACGAAGTGATTAAACTAGAATCGCAAAACCTAAAGCAACTTTATTTATTCAACAATTATATAGCGTTTAGTAAGCTGGTGGGAGCAAAAAGCCACAATTAACCTCTATGAGCTCTAAAGATATCCAACTAAATCCACCCTTAGCATCAAACTTATATCAAACTCTATCATTTTTCGTTCTTTGCAAAATTTTAAAGTTAAGCAAACGCTAAGTCTCGAAAGCTAAAGGGAAAGCTAGAGTTTAAAACTCGATCAAGTCAAAAGCTAAGGAAAATCCCCCACCCCCTACACTTAAGAATCGAACATTGGCCTTAATGTTCAAAAATGTTAGGTTTTACCCCCACACTTATCAACGAAAAAGGCAAATGCTAGTAATTCCAAGTGTGAAAGGGGAAACAAAAATATATATATATATATATATATATATATATATATATATACATGATCAGGATTGAGGATTCCAGAATAAACAAAAGATCGAAGACCGGATGATTGGAGGATTGAAAACAAGCACGGGTCTTCATGATCTTGAGGAATCCTGCAAGCAAAAACAATACCACAAACCATAGAAAGAAGCACGCCCCCACACTTGGGCTATAAAATAACACTCTCACTTATTATTAAGAAAATAGAAAGAAGAAAAGACACGAGTTTGCCTCCGCGAGAAGCGCTTTGTTTTTGTGCAGAGTCCTCTAGCTTGAAACACTCCCGAATATCCTTTGTCCTTGGGGCAGAAACAGAAGAATAGAAAAATTAATATCGGATTTTCATAGCCAACTGGCTTAAGGAGAAGAAGAATGAATAGTGGAAAAGTCGGGTCAAAATTGTTCTTTCATTCCCGAAGAGAAAAAAAAATAAAAATCATCGGATAAGGAAATTAAGAAGGAAGGTTCAGATAATGAAGTCTGAATCTATCAAAAGGGTGGGATGGGTGGGTAACACATTAGGAGTATGAACACGAGGTTCTCCCAAAATATCTTCCATAACAACGTTGGTCAACTCACCCTGATCGGGCTCAATCTTAAAATGAAACGAATCATATTCGGGAAGAGAGTTATTAGCATCCATCACCTCTAAGCTGACGATCTCAACATCAGGAGGTGATGCATCGACATAATCGATATCCTCACCGTAGGGAGAATCGTCATCACTCGAAGTAGAATCATCGTTAGAATCGATGACAGTTTCAGAATTATCTTTAAGAGTTTCCGAAGGGCGAGGAAAAGAGTTATCATACATCAAATTTTCAATAAAACGGATATCTTCCTTCGGATCGAGGTCGGCTTCAACAATTCCCGGTGGAATTGGAGCGATAAAAGCGAGTTCACCGGCGAACTCCTCGAGATGAGAATCAATCTTAGGAGAAGATATCACGTTTTCATGATTAAGCACGGATTCAATTAGACTAGATTCGGCATTAAAATGATCATTACCATTTCCTGGTGGAATTGAAATGATATCATCTAACACCTCATCCTTTTTTAGAGAAAAATATCATAAATGGGCAAATCACATTTACCTTCAGATATACTATCCGACTCACTTGGGGTATGGACAAGGTCCTCAACACTAGACTTTATTAATTCGTTCGATTCCGTTTCTGGAAAGTGTCGAGATGCTCATCCTCCATTATAAGAGAGTCTGATTTTGGTAAATCGGGTGTGATTACGGAGGAGAATTTCTTGAGATATTCTTGTGTAGCAAAAGAATACTCGTCGTCATCATCATTGTAGCAAATAGGAATCTTCCAATATTGATCTTTAGTGGCTTGATCTTCCACAATTCGCTTATCTTCTTCCTTCTTTTGCATAATTTGACTAACCATATCACATACGGATGTCATTTGCTCCAATAGCTAATTTTGAGAATTGAAAAGGTCATTTTGAGCATTGAAGATTGGATGATTGACGGTATATTACGGGGGTTGAAATTGGTCAAAGCCAAGAGAATTAGAATCATAGCAAGAATTTTGCTCATGATAATAGTCTTCATTCATTGGTTGACATTGAAAAGTCTCATGAGGACCCTCGTAATTTTCACAACAAAGATATTGTTGTTAAAAATCATGAAAATCTTGCGGGAAATTAAAGTCTTGATTGTAACACGGTTCCGGATAGATAAACGGAACTTGAGGTGTATAATAGTGACCATAACGAGCATCGTTCCCGCAAAATTCACAAGAATACATAGGAGGTTGTGGGGGTGAGTTGAAAACGTTAGGAGAATTATCAACAAAGTTAGGTTTTGAAACGTAAGGTAATGAATTTTCTTTTTCGGAATAGCACGTCGGATCACTAATCATTGGATCCCCTGTCTTAGCCGTTAGATCAAAGATGTGATCACACGGATTGCCAGCGTGGCATTCCTTGTGTCAGAGCCTTGTGCTTCTTTTGGCTTGTTTTTAGTGTAATTTTCCCTTCCTTGTGTGTTTCTTTTAAGACCCGCGTGTAATTCCTCTTGGTGTCTTGGCCAATGAGAGGCTTTGGTGACGTCTTTGATGCTGACAAGGAGCTTGGTACTAGCATCTTCTTATGACCATGTCAATTTGATCTTGGGAGGGTTAATTGCATTTTAATTGAGTTAAAATGAGAAGGGTGAATTGAGGGAGACGATGAACAGTAAAACTGTTTTTCCCACCCCCCAATTTTATACGTTTGGTGTTTGACCCGGGTTATAAGAGGGGGTGTTTGACTTGGGCGGGATTTGTTTTGGATGCATGGTTTTATTTAAAAAAGGGTTGGGCCGGTTAAGGGTATAAAGGGTGAAAGGTTATAAAGAGCTAACGACCGTTAGTTCTTTATTAACAAAGGACTAACGGTGTTATCAATTTAGGGCTTTTAGTAAAATTGGTTTTAACATTAAGGCTTATTTAGGTATTTTGAGGGTTTTGTCTTTTTGTGGGTTGACCAAGGATTGACCAAGGTTGACTTTGTTGACCTTTTGCTAGAAACTTCCGGCTCTTGTGCACTCTTTCCGTTCCCGTGTTCGTGTTTGTCCGGTTTTGACCGTTTTCTTGTAATTTTTGCAATATCCGTACCTACACATTACAAATGACAAAACAAGCAATATACAAGCATAATTTGCACAATTTGTTCATTTTAAGGCCATTTTGGGTATAAAAAGGATATTTAGATAAGATAAGATATGGCCGAAACCTTTCAAAAGCATACACTACGACTAGCATTTCCTTCTCTGTCGTAGTGTAATGAATTTTGAGGCTTTGGTCTCGTCTTCTACTAGCAAAATGCATAGGCGAAAGTGCTTCATCTTTCGTTGTCCTAAAACCGCACCAATCGCGAAATCACTTGCATCACACATAAGTTCGAAAGGTAGGTTCCAATCTGGGACAACTAAGATCGGAGCTTCGGTAAGCTTCTTTTTAAGAGTCTCAAAAGCATCAATACAATCTTTAGAAAACACAAACGGTGTTTCCTTCTCAAGAAGATGAGTCATAGGTCTAGCAATTTTGGAAAAATCTTGAATAAAACGTCGGTAAAAACCCGCATGACCTAGGAAACTCCTAACACCTTTTACGGTAGTTGGGTGAGGGAGATTAGCGATAACATCGACTTTAGCATGATCGACCTCAATTCCTGACTTTGAAATTTTTTGACCTAACACAATTCCTTCTCTACACATAAAGTGGCACTTCTTCCAATTAAGAACTAAATTCGTGTCTTCACACCTTTTTAGCATCTTTTCTAAATTGGAGAGGCACGAATCAAAACTATCCCCAAAAACTGAGAAATCATCCATAAACACTTCCATAGTCTTTTCGATCATATCATGGAATATGGCCATCATACACCGTTGGAAAGTACCGGGAGCATTACACAAGCCAAAAGGCATGCGACGGTACGCGAAAGTTCCATACGGGCATGTGAAAGTAGTTTTCTCTTGGTCTTGGGGATCTATCGGTATTTGAAAATACCCTAAAAATCCATCTAGAAAACAATAAAACTCATTTCCGGCTAATCTTTCTAACATTTGATCCATAAATGGCAATGGAAAATGATCTTTTCGAGTCGCTTCATTTAATTTTCTATAGTCGATACAAACTCTCCACCCGGTAACTAAACGTGTCGGAATTAATTCATTCTCTTCATTAGCAACAACGGTTATTCCACCTTTCTTTGGAACACAATGCACTGGACTAACCCATGGGCTGTCGGAGATCGGGTAAATCATTCCGGCATCAAGAAGTTTTAAGACCTCCTTTTTTATTACCTCGTGAATTTTTGGGTTAACCCGTCTTTGACTTTGAACCGTGGGTTTGTAATCATCCTCCATCAAGATTTTGTGTGTACAAAAACGAGGGTCGATACCCTTGATGTCGGTGATTTTCCATGCAATGGCCCGTTTATGTGATTTAAGCACTTTTAAGAGAGCTTCCTTTTCATCATCTTTTAAACCTTTTGCAATAATTACTGGTAACTTGTCGTTTTCTTCTAAGTAAGCATATTCCAAATGAGATGGTAAATCTTTTAACTCTAAATTCCGTGGCTTAATTCTTTATCGAAGGTTTTGCCTTGGTGACTTCCTTAAGGTCTTTATTCTTCTTTGGAGGAGGAGTCGGAGATGGGTCTTCATTTAACAATTGCTCAAGATAAAGAATATCTCCCTCCGTGTCGTAAAAATCATCATCTAAATCCGTAAACTCATCCGGAGTTTGTAAGAAAGTCTCCATTTCTTCCAAAATAAAATATCCTCCTTCAAAAGGAGTGAACGAAGGGGTAGTAGAAGAAAGAATCAGTTCTGAAGACGAAGTGGGATTGGCACTCAAAGAATTATCAGAAAAACCAAGTACTTCTTGAGAAAATTCCTCACAAGCCACATCAATGATGTCAATTCGGTTAATCGACGAATCATCATACGTCGAGGAGCATCGCGTAGTCTGATTGAGATTAAAAGTGACGGATTAAAAGTGACGGCTTCGTTATCAACCCGAAGGGTTATTTCTTCTCCATAAACATCAATTAAAGCACGACCGGTCCTCAAAAAGGATCTCCCAAGTATGAGAGGTACTCGAGGATCGGCTTCGAAATCGACAACAACAAAGTCGGTAGGAAAATGAAATTTCCCAACTTTGACAAAAACGTCTTCGGCAAGTCCTTTAGGATAAGTAATCGATCGGTCCGCTAACTCTAAAGTCATCCGAGTTGGTGTAAGATCAGGTAAAGAAAGCTTTTTCCAAATAGAAAGGGGCATAAGATTTATGCTCGCGCCAAGATCGGCCTAGGCGTGACATACATCCATTCCCAGGAAATTACATGGAATAAGAAACTTGCCGGGATCTCCAAGCTTTTCGGGAAGCTTTTTGAGGAGCATTGCCTAGCAATTCTCGTTTAACGGTATCTTAGCTAACTCAAGCAACTTTTCCTTATTCATGAGCAAACTCTTAATCGTAGGAGCAAATCTTGGCATCAAAAGTAAAGCATCTGCAAAACTAATATCGAAGCGTAAATCTTGAAAGATTTGGAAGATCTTCTCCATTTGATTCGAAGCTTTGTCTCGGGACTTTTGATCATCACGTCGTGAAGGATATGGAATATTTGGTTTAGGTAGACTCTTCGGAACATCGAATTCCGGAATGGGAGTGGTTTTAGGCAAAGTCTTCAGAATATCGGGTTCTGAAATAGAAATAGAAATAGGGATAACCGGAGGGGGGATTTGAGCGGTACTTCCTTGGAAACTTGTTTGCTCTTTATCCGTTGTCTCCTCGGTTTCTCGTTCCACTACCTTTCTAGG
>BQNB010177955.1:0-12917 GCA_026074375.1 Tanacetum coccineum
GTTTTTGCCTTTGCAGTAGACCAGAACTGTTCAATGCACGATGTATATATAGTATGATTGACGGTTAAAGCATACTTTATCGAACTTGCATTCAGAAAATCCACTATCTGCTCAAATCCTTCACTTTCAGTAGATTTAGTCAAAAACGCGACTAAATTATGAGTATCAGCAAATTGTAGGGTCGTCATTGTGTTGGGTTTTGATGATAAATGATGAAATTGAGTTAGGGTTTATGATTAGAGAGTATATGAAAAATTAAAATCGATTAAATGATTGAATGAAACCATTAATCAAAGTATTTATGAAACTACCCTCAACAGCATTAACGTTCACCAGCGTTGTAAGTTATGCCTAGTAGCATTAACTTTCAACTAGCAGTAGTAAGTAACCCAGCAGTAGTAACTCAGTAGTAAATTAAGCCTAGCAACATTAACTTACAACCAGGAGTAGTAAGTTATGCCTAGTAGCATTAACTTTCTTTAGCAACGGTAAGTTTATGCCTAGCAGCATTAACTTTGAATCACCAGCATTAACTCCAATTCCTTTCTAATAAGCATTTCCATCATCAAATTAATATTTTGACACACAAAAACTCTCTATATGTTTTTGCTTTCTCTTAATTCTTTTGGCTCATAATTCTCTCTATCTGTTTTTTATTTCTCTTAATTCTTTTAGCTCTTAATTCTCTCTGTCTGTTTTTAATATATTCATCTCTCTTTCTATTTTTTAGCAACGTCTCTCAATTCCTTTTCTCACCAAATCACTCTATCTGTTTTTATCTCATACAGCTCTCTTTTTGTTTTTAATCTCACTAACTCTCTCTATTCTTTTTCTTACTAAATCACTCTGTCTGTTTTTATCTCACACAGCTCTCTTTCTGTTTTTAACCTCACTAACTCTCTCTATTCTTTTTCTCACTATTTTCTTAATCGGGACTTTAAAGATTGAGCATTCTAATACTAGAAATTAATCTACTTACATCAAATGCTTTTGTAAGCAAATCTGCAACATTCTTGTCAGTATGAATCTTGATCATTTGAATTAGCTTTTTGTCATTGGAATCTCTGATGAAGTAATGTCTAATCTCAATATGTTTTGTTTTTGAATGAAAAACAAGGTTCTTAACTATGCATATAGTACTCTCATTATCAATATAGATCTTTTTATGCATAAAGTTATACCTATAATTAAGCAATTGATTTTAAATCCAAATCACTTGGCCACAACAACTTGAAGCAGCTACATATTTAGCCTCTGTTTTGGAATTAGCAACCATAGTCTGCTTCTTGCACTGCCATGAAATCAATCTACACCCAAGGAATTGACAACCTCCTGTTGTAGACTTCCTATCCAAGCTTGCTCCAGCATAATCACTATCAGTGTATGCTACCAAATCAAAAGGTGAATCTTTTAGATACCAAAGGCCTAATTTAGGTCGACCTTTTAAGTCTCTAAAAATTCTTTTCACAGCATGAAGATGTGATACTTTTGGGTGACTTGGTATCTTGCACAGGCACACATTGCAAACATAATATCAGGTCTTGAAGAAGTAAGATACATCAACGAACTAATCATTGATCTATATAAATAAACATCCACTTCTTCACCATCTTCATCCTTGAGCAAAGGCTTTTGAGTTTCCATATGTGTGCTTGCTGTCTTGACTCCTTTTCACAGCATGAAGATGTAAACTTTTAGGATTGACTTGGAATCTTGCACAAGCACATACTACAAACATAATATCAGGCATTAAGAGGTTAGATACATCAATTATCCAATCATGGATCTATACAAGTGTTCATTTACATCTTCACCATCTGCATCTTTGAGCAAAGGCTGATAGGTTTCCATGGGTGTGCTTCTATATTTGACATCACTAAAGCAAATTTCTTAAAAATCTCAGTCACATACTTGATCTTGACTTACAAATATCCCGACTTCCTTCTGCTTACTTGAAGTCCCTAGAAGAACGTGAGTTCACCCATATATCGTTTAAACTTCTTTATGCCATCATCTTCTCAATTTCAGTGCATAATTTCTTCTTTGTAGAGCCAAAAAAATGATATCATCTCACAATACACATGAACTAACAGAATATCACCTTTTGTCTCTTCTGGTATTATTATATTAAAAATTATAAAATAAAGATCTTGTCTATTTTTCCACTCTGAAACCCTTGTCCATTAAATAAGTTGACAAGGTTTCATACCAAGCTCTAGGAGCTTGATGCAGTCCATAAAGGCCTTTCCCTACTTTGTATACTCTGTCCAGAAAGTCTAGTTAACAAATCTGGTGTGACAAACAAACTCCTCTTCAATCTTACCATAAAGAAAGCACTCGTTGAAATCCACTGATACACCATAAAGTCTTTAAATAAGGCATAGGCTAAGAATAACCTGAATTGGCTTCAATTCAGGCAATGAACAAAACCTCATCATAGTCTATTCCTATCTTCTGTGTGTAACCTTGTGCAACCAATATCTCTTGCCTTTATTCTTAATCCACTCAATACCTCTTTCCATCTTTCTTGTTCTGACACCCATTTAGGTAACCAATGGCCCTTTTTGCCATTGGTAAATACATCAAGGTCAAAACCTTTTGTAACTTGAACAACAGAAGCTCCTCTTTCATAGCTCTATCCAACTTGATCCTTTAAATGCTTGGATTACCTTCTTGGGCTCTTCTTGTGATAAGAAACATGCAAACAAACAATTTTGAAAGTCTTTATGGTTTGTTCTTTACTGAACTGAACTAAACAAACCATGTTCCTTTAAATCTTTGTCATTCTTCTTGTTGAGTGGCGAATGCAAGTCACCAATGATTTTAGGTCAACTGATGATCTTTGTGATTCATGTAGTTGGAATATGACTGACAACATAAATGCATCTAACTTGTTCATGTCACCTATGCAAACCACACTTTCATCAATCAACTGAATAAACAATATCTTCTAATTCAGTCATATTTGGATCATTTGGAAGTTCAATGCTTGTTTTTTGATCAACAACCATACTTCTGAACCAGCCACACATTAACAGTTTGAAACTAACAAGCATAACCTAGTTAGTGATTTTCCATCACTAGCAGTATTAATATTGTTAGATGCTGACTTAATATTAACATCCTTCTCCTTATAATTCTTAGCTCCATTGTACTTTGAACCTCAATATCTTTCCCTTCAGTTGGATTCACGTTCATATCCCTGATCTTTCACAACCTTTTTTTCCTCCTCCTTGATGTTTGAATTCCAGCATCAAGAAACCATCTTTTAGAACTTGAGAGAATAGTGGATCACAGGCCATACTAGTAGCAGTATGTAATCTTTGCCAGGTACTGTCTCCATTCTAGCTTTACTTGCATTATCACATGCTTTGTACATGCACTACCATTAATTGAAATTCCCTGCAACAACTGGCTTATAGTTCATAGAATTTGTTAGTGCATCTATATCAAAAAGCCAATTAGGTCCACTTCTTGCAATATTAGGTGTATTCTCACTAAACTGGACATGCAGGTTCTCTTCAACTATTATATTTATACTATTGAATACTTTGAATAAACTGAACTAAACAAACCATGTTCTTTCAAATTCTTTGTCATTCTTCTTATTTAAGGTGTTGAATTCAAGTCTCCAATGATTTGGTCAACTGGATGATCTTTTGGTATTCTTATTAAGTTGAATAGGCTGCAGAAAAATGCATCTAAATTGTTCATGTCAGCCTCTACGCTGGCAACCCAACCATCTTCATCATCA
The DNA here is from genome assembly GCA_026074375.1 of Tanacetum coccineum. Classification (NCBI taxonomy): domain Eukaryota; kingdom Viridiplantae; phylum Streptophyta; class Magnoliopsida; order Asterales; family Asteraceae; genus Tanacetum; species Tanacetum coccineum. The sequence continues at coordinate 3,755 of BQNB010177955.1, forward strand.
TCTGAATAACCAATATCTTCCGATTCAGGCATATTAAATCATTTGGAAGTTTCCCAATGCTTCTTTTTTGGATCAACAGCATTAACTTCTGAGCCAACAGCATTAACAGTTGAACTAACAACATTAACATTGTTAGTGTTGTTTCCATCACTAGAAGTATTAATATTGTTAGCGCTGTTAATATTATCAACCATTTACACTTGATAATCTGGCTCCTCTGTCACTTGGAACCCACTATCTTCCATTCCCCAGTTTGGATTTCCACTTTTATTCCCTGTCTTCCAGCAGACCTTCTTTCCTCCTCCCCATGATGGTTTGAATTCCAGCTCAGGAGAACGCTTTGAACTTTTGAGAGAAAATGATCAGCACGCCCATTGGTAGCAGTATGTAATCTTTTGCCAGGTACTAGTCTTCATTCTTAGCTTACCTCATTATCACATGCTTTGTACCTGCACTACCATTAGATTGATTCCATACAACAAATGGCTTATAGTTCATAGATTTTGTTAGTGTATCTATATCAAAAAGCCATTTAGGTCCATTTCCTGCAATATTAGGTGTATTATACACTAAACGGAACATAGCAGGTTTTCTCTCAATTAACCTAGGTCTCCGTGTTGAATACTCTGAATGATTTTACTATTGTAATATCCTACCAAAGAACCTTCATCAGCCTTTCCACAACTTACCTAGTGATCTATGGTATTAAGGAATTGAACAGGACACCCAAATGTCATGAAAAGTTAATTTACGCAAGGTTCAAGACGAATAATTGTTTTAATCATAGCTCGCAATTAATTAAAACGACGATTTCAATAAAATATCTCGATGTATATAAAAGTAATTTGTTTAAAATTTATAAATTAATTATGAGATTATTAAATAGTAGTGACCTTAAATTCGGGTTCTTACATTTTTCCTTTTTGCTACTCCATTTTGTTGTGGAGTCCTAGAAACACTAAATTACCTCTTAATACCCTTCCTTTCACAGAACTGATTCATAACCCTATTCTGGAATTCAGTCCTATTATCACATCTAATCACTTTCACCCTAAGGTCTATTAGATTTCTATGCATGTTATGAATGTTTTAAGGATTTCACTAGTTTCATCCTTAGTGGCTAAAAATAAAACCCAACTAAACCTACTAAAATCATCTATGACAACTAGGCAATACATCTTTTTCATTAAACGCTTTACAAATGTTAGGCCAAACAAATCCATGTGCAACATTTGTAATGGTTGGCTGATTGAACTGACTATTTTGGTCTTACAAGAAGCTCTGTGTTGCTTTCCCTACTAACAAGCAACACAGGTTTGATTAATTTCAAAAAGTTTTGAAGGTAAACCTCTTACAAGATTTCCCTTTACTAGTTTTTTCATTGTTTTGAAATTTACATGTCCAACCCTCATATGCTAAAGATTAGATTCATCTGGTGTGGCTTTTATAAAGAGACAAGTGAGACCTCCTTAAGGAACAACATTCTTTAAGTCAACACTATACATGTTATCCTTTCTAGGAACTTTAGGTAAAACATGACTTTCATCAGTTAACTTAAAGTCTGAAGACAGAACAACACATTCAGTATCAGTAAAAAGAACACTATTCTTCTGGTCACACATTTGTGAGACACTGAAGAGGTTAAACTTTAGTTCCTTTACAAAATACACATCTTCAAAATCCAATTTACCAGTTCTTATTTTACCTTTCCCAGTAATTTTCACTCATTTGGAATTACCTCCATAGGCAACAAATCCTCTATCAATTTCTTCATAATCTGTAAGATAGGATCTGTTTCCTATCATGTGCCTAGATCATCCACTGTCAATCACCCCTTTATCCTTTAAATCTTGCTATGGATTGCCCTGCACATAACGGTAGGAAAATTAGTTTCTTTTGGGGACCCAAGCCATTATTGACTTGGATCTACCATATGCATCAATATAGTTAAATATTTTAAAGGACATTGATGCACCATTATTTCTGAAGACATGGTCTAAAACTTTGTGCTTTGGTCTTTAAACCCAACATGCTGAGGCCTTAACAACATTTCCCTTGTTTTCCTTAATAGCACTAAGAACTGCTATTGGCCTAGCAGTATTAACCCTTGTTCCCTTAACAGTATTAACCTTTTTAGTGAAATTACTATTATTAGGTGCTGTTATTTTGTTAAAAGGCCTTCTAGTAGTTGAATATGTATTATTAATAACATTTTTTATGGGTCCTGCATTATTCACTGCTGTTCTTGGTTGAACAGTATTAACTGGTCTAGCAGTATTAAGTGAAATTGGGCCAGACCTAGTTAAGACTGTTCTTGGAACCATGTTCCTTTTTGGACTGGGGTGAGTTAATTTAGAAAAATTCTTTTTGATCACCCTTTGAACATTAGTCCAAACTGGTTTTGCAAATCCTCCATTATTATACCAGTTATTGCAATCATTTTTCAAATGATGAAAACTACCACATACATGACAAGTTTTGTTGAACATCTTAAAATCACACCCTATTTTTTGAGACATTTGTTGGTTCCAATTTCTCTTGTTCCCTCTAGGACTAGGTGTGTTTTTCCTATTTTTATCAACTGATGTTTTCCTAGGAGATTTTACTTGCTTAGTAGACTTAACAAAGTTTATCTTAGCAAAACTAGGTTTATTAAACATCTCAACTGTTTTAACCTTAGGCACATTTTCTTCATCACTATTAGATACCCAATCCTCAATAATTGGGACTCCATTTTCTTTCCTAGAAGTCTCAGGTTCAGTAGTCTCAACAGTAGGCTTTTCAACTACAGACTCACTAACAGACTCATTCACATCAACAAAATCATCTAGACTAAGATAAACTAAATTAAATTTTGGTGGCATAAAATTCCCAGTATAGGGAGGTGGGACAGCATTATACCCAAATCCTGTTTTACACTTATCCATTATCTGTCTGTCTAGAAGTTTACTTAGCTTTTTTGATAATTTTCAATTTTTTGTACTATAAGTTGAACCTTATCTTTTTCTTTTGTAGCCAACTCTAACTTCTTTTTAAGCCCTGTAATATCTAAATCTCTTAAATAAATTTCACATTTTAAGAGTTTTATATCTTCCTCATACACAGACTTATTTTTCTTAAAGACTAACAGTCTAGCTTCTATAGATTCTAAACCAGTTTTATAAGAGACATCACTTATCTTAGCTATTCTTAAGTCTTTAACTAATTGTTCATTTTGTTCTTTTAGATCTTTTACCCATTCTAGACAAGATGAACAACAATTTGAGTCATTAGATACCTTAGAGTTTGTAGAAGAAGTTGAACTTGTTGAAGAATAAGTCATGAGAGCAGAATTGGTTAGACCTTCTTCTGCTTGGTCACTCTAATCATAACCAAAGCTATCACACTGAGACACTAAGGCATTTGAAGTAGTTTCCTCAACTGGCACAGTCCTTCTGGTAGGCTCCTTGTTTCTACTGTCTTGATTCCTGGGTGCCTTACACTCCTTTGCAAAGTGTCCTCTCTTGTGGCAGTTGAAACACTCCACCTTGGACTTGTAAAACCTAATTCTTTCTTTGTTGGCCATGTCCAGCTTCCTTCTAGTATTCTTAAGGAATCGTTTTGCCCTCATAGTCAGTATAGCAATGTTCCACCTCAAATCCATCTCTTCTAGATCATCATGATTGATTTGTTATAGATTTTCATTATCTAGTTGTGGAGTACTTGGTTGGCTAGCAAAGAAGGAATAAATTACAGCATCACTCAAATTTTTAATAGTTGTTGAGCTATCAGCAGCACCCTGAGTGCTAGCAGTATTAACACCCTAAGTAGTATTAACTGCTCTAGTTGCACTGCTAGTGCTGCTAGAGGACATAAAGGCTACATTGTGTGAGTTTGTGGTTGAGCTAGATGTCTCCTTGACCTCTGATTCATAGGCTTCAGGTTTTTGAAGAGGTCATCCAAACTTAATGACTCAATCTCTGGTTTGTTCCTTTACATAATTGTATGCATAGTCCATTCTTGTGACAAGCTTCTTAAGAACTTCTGATTGATGTCTTCTTGGGGGGTAACTTCACCATGCATCTCCAGTTGACTTATTACCTTTTGAATCCTTTCATAAGTTTGTTCAATCACTTCTGTGCTATATGCAACAAAGTTTTCATATTGCTGCTTCAAAAGATTTTTCTGAGTTTTCTTTGTAGCAGTATTACCTCCAAATTTGTTCTCAATAGCCTGCATTAGTGTCTTAGCATCCTTGTATGAGTTGAACTTTAATTGATGCTCATTAGGTAAGGCCATTAACAAAGTGCTTCTTGCCTTCAATTCTACCCTTCTTTGTGCCTTCTCTTCAACACTTGTAGAAGGGATAACAGTCTCCTTACCATCAACAGTTTTTGTTACTATGGGTGCATTACCATTTTCTATGATCCCCCATATAGTGTAATCAATGCACTGTAGGTATTGCTCTATCCTCATCTTCCATAGATCATACTCACCAGGTTGGAGTATGGGTAGCTTAATGGTTTGAGTAGATTGAGAGTCCATTGCTTCTTAAAAAGGTAGATCTTGTGTGTAGTAAAGTTTCTTCTTATTCAAAGCTTCTTACAAGCTTTGATACCACTTGTTGATCCCAATATAATATATCTTACTTATCTTGTATAAGGCTAATTTGTATTGAATAAATCCAAAACAACTATGATAGAAACTTTGATTGTGAATATCAAAGACTATGCCGAATCTAGTCAATGATACTAAGAAGAATTTCAATGATACAGTAATGAATAAGATTAATAACAAAACAATTTATCAAACTTTCAGCCTCAATATAATACGAACACTCTTAATAGTGTTAGGGTTACAAAACCTTGAAGCCAATTGATATTAAAAGATTTCTAGATATCTAACTATATGCCTTAGGACATCCTTTTATACACCAAGGAGTCTTAACCGGCTTACAATATTTTCTTAAGTTATCATGATCTTCTTAACAAATAACTTATACGTATCTTTTACAAAAATATCTCATACTTATCACATAAGTAATTTTTATCTTTTCTCTGATAAGTCTTTGATCTCTTCTCTGTCAGCATAAACTCTTCCAGCTGTTGTAATCTTTAAGCAGTTGTAACTTTCACACCAACAGTAGTAACTTTTATACCAGCAGCACTAACTGTGTACAAGCAGCATTAGCTACTTAGAAAGTTTTCTTCAATCTTCATTAGTAGTACTAAGTTACACTAGCAGTAGTAACTTGCAGTAGTGATTAGTAGAATCTAACACACGTAAAAATATAATATATAATACTATGGAAAATTACCAATTTACCCTTGAAGACAAAAGTAAAAAGGAAATTCTTCAAAATATATATAATATAATACGTATATTAACCGGTAAGTGATTACCGGGTCATATCCCAAAGAAATGTGAATTGATACCCTCGATTTAGTTTGGACAATGTTAGGAATGATTTTCAACTTTTTGATTGATTTTCTATGACTAAAAATAGTTAAAACAATTAAATGCAAGAAAAATAACTAAACACGCGGACGAAAAACGGAAATGAAAAAATAAACCCTAATTAGCAACTTAACCTAGAATTTGAATTGATAATCTAATTCTATGAGTAAAAATAAAGGGATTTGCAAAATTTGAAAACTTAACGATTAAATTTGAAAGAAATAACAAAATAGAATAACGGGAATTGAAAACCGAGCCCTAAAAACTAACATGCTCAAAAATAAACCTACGAGAGTCAAACTAATTTTCCTACGTTCTAAATGATAAAAGAAAATTTTCTAAAAAAGATTTTATTTTTTTTATTACTTTTCTATTTTTTATGATTTTTTAAAGTTTTTAATGAAAATAAATGATTAGAAATACAAAATGAATTATAAAAATTCTAGAAAAATTACAAAAATTAGCTTAAACTAATTAAAACCTAGGAAAAATAAGCCCGATATCACAGCTTATTAAATAAGCCACGAAATAAGCTGTGACAGCTTATAAGGCTTATTGGGCTAGAATGTATATAAAGAATTGATTGTGCAAGGGTCTTATGAAAAAGACCCAAGGGCACAGCGGTAGGGAGTGGTGTGTGGTGAGTTATAAAGGGTTGAGGTGTTGAGGTCGGGGGTTCGAGTCTTGCTCACCCCTGACTTCCACTTCCCTTTTTTTTATTTTTTGGTTTTTATAAAAAACTTAAAGAACAAAAGTTGTAGAGCACCTAAAGATAAGCAACTTTAATAAAAGCAATATAAGCTGAAACTCAAAAATAAGCACTCAAAAAGCTAATGAAAAAGTTGTTTTCAGAAAATGAGCTTATAAGGACCAAAAAACTAAATTTCACTTATAAGCTTGCACACAACTCATTTTAAGCTCAAATTTGAAACTAAAAACTGTCCTAAAAAGCTAATGATGTATAGAATCTAAATTTGAAAAGCTACTTAAGCTAAAAACACTATAAGCTATCTAAATTAGATGATATAAGAGGCTAACTCAGAAATAAGCACTAAAAACTTGAAATCTAAATAAGCTAGTAAGCTCAATAAGCTATGACAGAAGCTGTGCTTTTGCAAACTTAACAATCAACATATAAGCTATAAATCAAATTCATAAAAACTAATCTTATAAGCTAGAAATCTAAGTTTAAAAGCTAAGTTCTAATTACTATTGTTTTTTTTTTTGGCTTTTTAAGGTTTTCTTATGAACTTTAGAAGCTAATGTACCCTATTAAACAAGCTAGAAATTTAAAATTAAGACTTAATCTATTTTAACCTATATCTAATCTATAAACTTACTAAATTTTAAAATCTAAATCCTACTTGAGCTAGCTTAAATGCTAATGAAAAGGTAAGCAGTAGTAACTGCAGTTACTACTGCTGATGCAATTGACCAAAGGCCAAAACCAATTTGCAGGTTACCTTTAAAGGTAAACCTGCATTATACACTCCTATTGAGTGTCTAAGAACACCTAGCAAACAAAATCCAAGCCTAGGAAGGCTTGGATCAAATTTTAACAATCTAAGTGAAAAGGAAAAATCCCCTGATGCAGGAACAAAAAGATTAAGCCTTAAAATGATATTAAACTTAAACTAATCCTACAAACCTGCTCAAAACCTAATCAAATGTGAAATCAAACTAACCAAAATAAATTGCACAATTCAGTTTGACTTTAAGAGGTCAAACTACTTTAATCCAAACACCCTTTTATATTAAGACAGATTTCAATTTAGCTTATGATTCTAAAATCTAGTTAATGAAACCTTAATATCAGATAGCTAGTAGCTTATGACTAACCTAGTGAGCTTATTTCAACAACTATTTTTGGTTTTTTTAATGATTTTTAAGACAGAAAAATGCAAAACTAAGATTTAAGGTATACTAACTAAAGATAGATGATCAATTAAGACTAATAAACATATAAGATGATAATAACCACAAATAAGCTAACTAGAAAGCATAATAAGCATTTGATAAGCAAACAAGCATATTTATAAGCTAGAATTTAAAGATAAAGGAGAACTTACAGGAAACCTTAGCAAAACAAAGGTGATAAAAGCTCAAATAAGCATCTACAAGCTCTAGCTTATCCTAAGATAAGCCAGTATAAGTCCATATGAGTTCTTCCCTTTTAAACTCATCTTCCAAAAGTTATAATCCAAATAAGCAAAAGTAATTTTAAGTTGATTTTAAAGATTTGAGTATGATTAAGGTTTAATTAAGCTCAATCACAAGCTTATAGACTTGTGAGAGCTATAATGAGCTTATGTAATGGTAGCTTATCATTTAAAGAAGGTTAAGAACTTATGAGTAAGACAAAAGCTTATGACAGATTGTTTGAAAGTAAAAACTCAATTTCATTAACTAAAAAGCTTGATTACATTATCCGAAGAAAGAAAATTACAAAAGTTTTAAATGAAAATTACATAAGCTAAAGCTAAAAATTTCACTAAAAATCTAAAAGCTAAAAGACTAGGTAAAGATAGATTTTTCTGTGTGTGGGGATGAAGGGCTATTTATAGCATCCAGCTGAACCTTCTAGTCTGTTTACACGCTCCTCAGTCCTCTACTCTTAGCCCTTGATCATATGCTAATCATTGGATGCTTCTTATCCACCGTTAGATCATTATTGAGCTCACACGGATTGCCAGCGTGGCAATCCGTGGTTTGTAGCTTCTTGTATTTCTTCTGAGTGTATAATTTGTGCAAAATTATCCCTTTCCTTGTGCTTTCTTCAATCCAACGTGGCATTCCTTCTTGGGTAATGGCCAATGAGAGAGCTTGGATGACATTTTACCCTGCCAGCGTGTACTATCACACCTGAATTGCCCTCCTTACTCCTTAATTGGTAAAAGCCCTATGATTTTGACTGAATGGTTATATCGGGGGAGATGATCTACAGTGAAACCACTTTTCCCGCTTCTTTTTATTCTTTTATAAAGGATTGTTTGACCCGGGGTTGTATAATTGACTTGGGTTTGGGCCGAGTTATAAGGGATTTGGGCCAGGTTATAGTTTTGGATTTGTTATAAAAAGATAACAATTGTTAACTTTTATAAATAAAAGTTAACGACTTTTAAGGATTTTTTTTTGTGAATTGGTTTATAAATGAAGGACTGATTTTGAAACTTTGGGATTTTATCCTTTAGTGACCTTGACTTTTGTTGACCAAGTTGACTGAAGGTTGACCACAGTTTGACTTTGATAGCTTCCTCCTGGCTCTTTGTGTGCTCTTCCGTTCCCGTGTTCGTGTTTGTCTGGTTTTACCCGTTTTCTTATGATTTTTGCAATATCCGCACCTACACAATCAAAAAGACAAAACAAGCAATATACGAGCGTTTAAAGCACAATTTCGTCTTTTTAGGGTCTATTTTGATATAAAATGGATATGTGTTTTCACACATATCAAAATTCCCCAAACTAAGTGATTGCGTGTCCTCACGCAATATTACATGCCCTATAACCAAATACCTCAAAACTTCCCCAAACTAATCCTTTGAAAAGTAGCAAAGATTTTTGTGGAGAGAGCTAAGAAATCACAAGTTAAAAAACACCCCTATTTCCCATTTTTCTAAAACTTTTCCATTTTTTCTCATTTTTTTTTATTTGAGATTATTTCGACTTTCGTTATTTCCATAACTGTTAGGGATCATAGAACAAGATGCATTTCGATTCCGAGAATGCC
>BQNB010177957.1:0-12917 GCA_026074375.1 Tanacetum coccineum
CTAAGTAGATTCATTAGGAATCCTCATTAAGAATCTCTTGTTCATCCTAAGTTATTGTATTATCCTTTATGTTATTGTTGTACCTGAGTAAAAAGCATTTGTGCTTGGACATTTGTTAATTATGTGTAAAATTCATGATCATTGACTTTTCTTTAGTCAGCCGGTGCCATTCGATAACAAACCGGTGCCATTGATAAATCAGACAGTACGCCATTTCTATTTCTTGGACCTCTAAATTTTCTTTGCAGGAACTAACAAAGCAAGGGGAGCCTATCTCATTGCTTCTAACATACTTGTTTTGTAGTTACCATAGCATTCATCAAGGGGGAGCTTTCCATCTTGACAATATCTCTACATTTCTCATACATTTACATTCCATTTTTGTTTCGACAAAAAGGAGAGAAAGTAACCAAGTTTAAATACAAAACTAATCATCCCTTTGGCCTAATATGTTTTGTCATCAACAAAAAGGGGGAGATTGTTAATACAAATAAACCGGTTTTAAACAAAACGTTTTACAATCAACTTAGGCTAAGGTTTTATTAATGACAAAACATAACAAACCATTTTTCTCAAACCTCTTATTATCTCAAAACATGATTTCTTTACTATCTCCCAACTTTGTAGAAAAGCACATGCAACTTGAAAAAGTGTACAAATCTTTTTAAACCCTAACTTTACACAAAATCATCTTACACTTATTAATTTAATTAATTCATTTAGTATATAATCAAATGCAGCAAATCCAAGGAAAATCTCATAAGATTACACAAGATATCTCAAGATTTTGCAAATCAAAATCCGGATTTAGTTACTGTATTCTGGTGCCCCTAGTTTTGCAAGCCGGTGCCCTCTGTCGGCAGAACCGGCATACAGTAAACTTTTTGGCTATAAATACCAAGCCATTTCTCATGTTTTCATACACCTTTCTCATCTAATCTTCTCTCTAACCAACTGATCTCTCTCTCTAGCATCTCTTTCTAAATCTTGTGTAGGTAATTCACTTCAAGAAAGGAATTGCCAAATACGCGAAAGTTTCAAGCACGCCTCAAAAGTGTCTTGATCTTGATTCATCTTACTTCATTTAAGAGATCATCTTGCTGTGATTTATTGTTGTATTGTTAGTTGTACATCAAGTGTAGTTGTGTTATTATCGATTCTCGTGTGTGAGAAATTCGGTGATCATCTTTGTAACCTATAGAAGTGTACCATTGTTGTGAGGCTTCTCCGCCAAGTGAAAGGAGCTCGGTGACTAGTGTTTAACAAACTCTCGAGTAGGTGACTCGGGGAGTGGAGTAGGGCAAGGAAGGTGTCCTTGTAGCCGAACCACTATAAATACTTGTGTCCCGGTGAACTCTTTCTACACTCTATCTTCTCTTTACTCTTACATCTCTTACTTCTTAATTATCAAACATCAATATCTAGATCACTTCACTAAAAGTTTCAAACAAAGTGTTCAACAAGTTTTAAAAGGCCAAATATTTTAGAAAACTATTCAACCCCCCCCCCCCTTCTAGTTTTCCACAAATATGATAAACACGATAATTCGATTCACACCCCTGGTTGTGATTCATAAATAGGAAATCCAATTGATAGTTACTATACGAATACCTCCGCATAAGGACGACGATGTATATTAACATGAATTTATGTGTCCGTGCTCCTTTTAAAGAATGTGATAATGGAGAAAACTTGTTTGATAAATTGTAATTAACAATATAAATAAAATAATTAATATATTTTATTACCTTTTATAAGTATGAATTTGTGTGTGCATATATTTTTATACGTATGATTATTTTAGTAACCTTCGAAGAGGGAGAACTTTCCCAAGTTGAGTCATGTGGCGGTGGGTTCAATTCACCTGAATTAGTCGATCAAATGATCAGAAAGAATGGTTTCAAAATAAAAAACAAAAAAAATATAATAGCTATAGTAGTAATAATAAAACTATAGGGTAATAGGCAATTATCTTTCCAAAATAATCTCTGTACTTTACCATATCTTTGAAGTTAACAGTTAACACCGTATTAAACGAAATACAGTTATTGACCGAGTGAAATTTTTTGGCGGCCTAATGTAAAATTATTTAGCGCCCTAGATATGTGGGAATCGTGGAGCAGCGGTGACTCCTTCCACGAAAGGTTTATTTGTGGTTTATGAGATGCAATAGACTTTCAGAAAAGAGGAGGAGAAGGTATGTTCATCCACCATTCAATATTGTAGTTCATAATTTGTGGTAATTAGTCTAAAATAACCTTTTAGTTTAAAGTTAGGGTATTTGATTCATTACGTTTAATTGCATGATTATGGGTAATTTTAATTTTCAATTTTATGTTAGTAACCTAGGGTTCTTTGAATTAGCATTGATAATTGTAGTTGTGTTGGTACAATGATCCTAAAAATCTTGATTCTGCTTGCCACTAATTTCATTTGTGAGTCGACTGGTGCTGAGCACTTGAACACACTTTATGATTCTAAACCCTAACATCAGTAGGATTTGAGGGAACAGATACCTTGTTTTGTTTCTTAGTAATATATTCAATTATAACAAATACCCAAATAAAACCCCCCTCACCATGAATATATATATTTGTTGCGCAAGTACGCGTCGTTTGGTAAAAATGGTACATGAAAAGTTTTTGTGTTGCTAGTTACTTTATGTATATTGGTCGTGTGTGTTAAATTTGGGTTGTGTGTATGATAGGGACGATTTATGATCTTTATATGGAGTCTATGCATTGGGTGTTTTTGCGTCTTATTTCATTCTTCTTACGTAGGTGGGTTTGCTTCTCTATTATGTTAATTATGTTTAGGTTCTCTAGTCTTGGAGTTGAATATTTCCTATACTCCATTTGGAGTTGAATTTATGTTTGATCGTTCCATGGGTGTGGGATCCTGGGGTTTTTTGTGGTTGGGTCCTTTGTTGTTTGGTATATTTTTCACATTTATATCATGTATTTAAAATTTTGTTGCTTATTACTCTATGTAGATATGGCTAGACGAAGGCAAAGTCTTGGAGAGCGGGGAGTAGGTCTCATGCTAGTTAAGGAAAAATTAAACGATATCTAAAATGATTCAACTATTAATGGCTTACCACTGACAACTTCCTCGAAAAATGGAGGAAAATAGTGTGATATGGCCCCTTGAGATAATGTTCAAGGGAGCCAAAATTGCTCTATCATACTATAAAACCAACACCCGTCATCTTCTTTATTGTTTGCTTGTTGTAGATACTGCTACATGTTTTTTGGTTCAACGATTTGCATGTTCTAATTGAAAGTTTTTGTTAATCTCTGGTTGTTGTAGATCATGAAATATAGTTGTTAATTTTATAGTTATTGTTGAACAAACAGGCAATCCGTTGATCATGTTATATCTAAAACAACACATTTATAGGATACCCAGTTGTGTCTAAGAGGTAAACCAATGGGAAAATTCTAGCATTACAAAGCTCAGGTAAATTGAAACAAACTTTTTATGCAGAGGCAATAGGTGTGTATGTACTATTTAAAATAGCTTTTAATTTTGATAAGAAGCTTGAGTTCTACTCCAGTAAGTGTTTTATAAACTTAAGTTGTTTATTTATTAAGTTAACAGTCTACATTTTCTACATTGAAAGTTTTACATTTAGTTTGTTTTGGTCGAAATTAATTGTGAGGTTTGTTTGATATTGCAGAGGTTAGAGAAACTGTCGCTTTATGTGCTCAAAAGGCTATCAAGAAGGTTAGTTTACTTGTTTCTTAATTTTGCTTGTTTATTCGTATATCATATAAGTTGATCGTTTATTTTTTTGTTGCTATTTTAATGAGTGTTTATAGTGGTTGGATATACGGCTTAGTTGATGTGCTTATGAGCTTATTGAAAATTTCATACAAGCTCATTTTCTTTGCCTTCTGAACTTATTCAATTGAGCTTACGAACTTTATAAGCTCATAAGCCTAAAAAAAGAGCTTATCAGCTTATCGATTATTTAATAAGCTCATAAGCACATTAGATAAGTTTAGACAAACACCTCACCATTAGTAGTTGTTGAAATTGGCGTTAGCTTGTTTTTCTGGCTCATGGGTTTATTTGAATATTGAAAAATTCTTGAGCCCATTTTTTCACCTTGTGAGCTTATAAATGTTTGGCTTATGAACTTACGTAAGCTAAAAGTTCAAGTTGATAAGGTCATAAGCCAAATAAAGTGCGCTTATAAGCTTTTCAAAATTCAAATAAGCACATAAGCCGTAAAACAAGCTAATCCAAGCACCTCCATAAGATATTATATACATGAGAATATGAAATGGTGAATCAGGCTAGATGTGTAAAGTGTAAACATTGATAGTCAAAATTTTTAGTTGAAATGTGATATACATGAAAAAATGTTAAATGTGCTTAATAAATTTTATGTGCAGCCATTCACTAGGTGTAAAATGTGGGACAGTTCAATTGAGCTTGGTTTCATGTGCGTATATCAAACTAATGGAATTATATGCCTATGGACATTGTGGTAAGAAATTACTTCATCTCAGTTAGGGGATTGCAAAAGAATCTAAAAGTATCTTCTTTTATTGTTCTTTTATAGCCAAATAAACCATAACTGATTAGGTGATAAAGTTGCGCTTATTTCCCAAAAAGTTTATACTCTATGATTTAGCTTCCATATGTTACTGATCCAAACATTATTTAAGCAAAAACTTATGTAACTAGCAATGGCAATTCTTTGCCCATATGGCCTATTCTTTTCAAGGACGCTTTTGTCATGTATGAGCCACATGAATAATCTAATTTGATCTTAATGGGCGGACACCACAACAGATCTTTACTAATAGTAGGTTTAATTGAGCACCAATTTTCAGCACATGGTCTTTTTGGGCAGAAATTAGATCAGCTAGCATCAAATTCTTTTGGTTATAAAGAAAAATGACTAATGGCTTCCAATTTTTTTTTCAGGTATATTTTTTTCTTCATTATTATAAAGAAAAATTAGCTTAGGTAATATGTGGTGCACCAGAAGAAACGCGTATGATGTTGGGTTAAAAAGAGCTAATTCAAATTCAAATTCTGGAAGTAGACAACTGCAACCTCCAAGCTGGATTGAATGGAGGGAGAGAAAGACGCGAAGAAATATCAAAACAATAATTTCGATCTCTTCCGATCGTATGACACTGATGGTGAAAATAGTGACAGAAAAGGTGCTCATCAAAATCAAAACACTAGCCATTCCCGAACACGTGGAAGTAAAGATGATCATAAAACCCCTCTATAGAACTTGAGGTGATAAGTTTTATCTATATACTTATAGACATTTTTAGAATGATGTTTCGTTATTCTTACAGACATCTATAGGGTGATCATTGGTTAAATTAGAAGACTTAACATATTTTTATGAATGATCTTTGTATAACAATATACGTTATATTATGAGAATTTTTGGGTTTGATTTAAGGATTTTAAATTTCAGTAGATTCTGCTGTGATTTGCAAATTAAAGAATAGATTATGAAAATCTTTCCCATGTATTTACCCATGAGTATTCATTTATTATAGGAAACATGTAGGGCACGGTTTACCAATAAAATTATTGATAATTTAGTCACGAACTTACTCACGAATTATTACGGTAAAATTGTTGGTAATTTAGTCACGAGCTTAACCACGAAATATAACCAAAAAATGTGTCATACTCACCTATGACTTTTACACATAAATAATTATGTGGGCAATGTTACCCACATATCACCCACGAGTATTTTATGGGTATTTTCATGGTGGCTTATAGAATCCCATAAGACTTTCCCCACGAATGGAATACGGTCACCCACCTAATATGACATGGGTAGATTTACCCACAGAGTAAATATTTCGCGGGAAAACAATTAGCCTCGGAGGTTTTTCCCATTTACATATAGTCATGAGTAGTCCGTGGGTATTACCCAATTACCCATGAAATTTTGTCTTTTACCTACAAATTTTGTTCGTGGCTATTTCACAGAATTCTTGTAGTGCTAGTTACGCCGTAAACATGTATTTGGAAGGAAATATTACCCAAGATAGAGTTACGCGTACTCCTAATGGTTACGACGTAACCATGAAGATCCACAAATATGAAATGAAGATCACGTGCGTATGGAAATTATTTAAGGTTACAACGTAAAGCAATATCTGGTTACGCCGCAACAATTGCTTATTTATGGAATGCCGTGTAAGAAGGTTACGACGTAACACTTTAATCAGTTACACAGTAACAGGTTCGATACTTATAAATAGAGGCCTCATTCAAGCTATTCCGACATCAATTCCTCCACAGCCAATTAGAGAGGCGACAAAGGCTTACAACCTTCGAAGAATTCCACCTAGAGTCTAAGGGAGATCACACTTTATTTACTTTTTGTATTTAATCATTCAAATACGAATACTGTAAGAATTATGAGCTTTCAATCTATGATTACTTCTATTTCTTGTTGTGTTTCCGTTACCATAAGCGGCTAAGCACTTAAAGTGTTGGCCAAGTTATGTAGTTACTATTATTATGATGTTTGTTTCTTGTTAGATTATGGTTTCGGTAGATATTCCTTGACTATCGTGTAACCTTGGGTTTTGGTAGTACGTGTAACACCCTCAAATCTGAGTACGCAGCGGAATGTTGAATATCCGAGGGTGTTACTTTATGGATCAATAGCACAAGATCTGAGTAGGAACTGACGCGGTACACGCACTTATCACTCAATACTTAAAAAGCATATGAACTCTTTCAGAGGGGGTTAATAATCTTCTCCCTCCTCTGAAAATCAAATTGTATTGACTCACCATGGGATGCAACCGATATGCATAATATGCGAGCATTGTAACCCGCCTTTCCTCTCCACGACCGTCAGCTCGCCGAAGCTTCAACTCAGTGTGAAACCCTAACTGTCCATAGATGAAAAGAAGTGGAAACTGCAATGGCATATAAGACTGCTATAGTTTGTTGATTCTTTTAGGTGGACCGCCTCTATGTTCGATTATCACGTCAAAATCCGTGTTGCCTGTAACCCGCTGTCAAAAACTATCGCTCCAAGAGTATTTGATGCTGGGAGTTCATAACCACGTGCATCGTCACCATTGTATAATCTTATCTTGAATTTAGGAATATCAATTTCTCCGCATTTATCCCTCGTTGTCCTAAAAAGCTATACCAATTCGTTATGGGTATCTAAGAAATGTATCAGACCTTGAACTATTTCTGGTTCTAAGTTGCTATTATCCAGCCCACCAAAATGCCGCAGATTGTTCTGAAGCTCATGCTCCGTATCATAGATATACAACTGTAAAAATCTAGGTGATTCCCTCGGCAGTGGACACAGTGATCCTATCTAGTGATACACTTGTCCTGAAACTTTAAAAACGTAAGGCCCTCTCCCATTGTTAATTGCCTAGTCAATCTTAGCGCTAAAAGAAGTCATTGTAAACATCTGATTTTATGCCCGAATTTTTTCCATAAAGTGCTTGTTCTGAATAGGACATTTAATATACTCAGGTGGATCTAGGTACGGCTCCATGTAAAATTTCCCTCCTCCACAACATAGATGGTACTCAGATTTATGAGCGTTAGATTGGTCTTTTAAACACTCGCCAAACCAGAATGCAGCTCCATAATGACGACACTGCTGGTCACAGTATCCTAAATCATCATACGCGTAGGAAACACCTAAATTCAGCAAGAGATAATGATTTAATACACTAATAAAAGCCGAGCTACAAAAACAGAGCAGAACATAGAGAAAATTAATCACCTCTAATGTGACCAGAATTACAGTGTTGAGTAGTGGCACTGGTAAATTTTCCAAGCTTTCGTCTCTAACTCTCAGAGTAGATAAGCGGTTTTTTTTAAGGTGACCCTTCAGATGGGAAAGTTCTTTAGAAAAAATTCTGGTGTGCCCTTTTAGATGGCGTTAAAGCCAAAGCACCGATATCAGTAGAACCTATAAACAACACATAAAACAGCAACAGAAAGGCACGCGCTAAGATAGTGTTCCGCAAGATAGTAAAAAATTACACTATTCAAAAACTAAAGTGTGTCTACAATGTATCAAAAGATACTTGCAGGTTTGAAAGATGTAGTATTTGGTGTTGCTAATAAAAACCCATCATGTGCTATAGCACATGGTTCATCACCCGCACCCGAAGATTCACCTAGAAAAAAAATCTATAAAATGACAAAACAAACCCATGAAAGTTTTAATAAAAATATTGTAACCATTAACTTTCATACCTTTTGTTTCTACACTCCCCGATTGCTAAAATAGACAACCATAACGGTCATCTCGAAAATGCCTAGGTTTCAAAAGAACCCTTTCTAAATCCCGTTTAGTAGATGCCAAACGAACAGCCAAATGCTCAAAATCTAGTATAATCTCTTCTCCTGTAGATGTTGGCATACGGGTAACGTTGTCCCAGTCGCAGCTTAAATCTGTAAACAACGGAAACAAACAATAAAAAAAGATAATCAACGATAAAAAAGATAACCTTTAAGCATGGATATTTAAAAACGAAGACTTACTTTAATTTAAAACAAACGTTGTATCTGGGGAATCATTGAAGACTGGTTGTGCATTTCTAACATTGTTAGTAACAGCAGCATTGAAAGTAGTTCGTCGAGAAAGTACGATTGTATCTGTTGCACATAATCGAGAGTATCTCTCAAACGCATGTGAATCAAACAGCTGATAAGCACTTTTTATAAGACTGTTTGGCAACTATGATGAAGTGGAAGAACAACGTGGAAATACATTCCTTGCACAAAGCTGTGAATATCTGTCAAAAACATCAGACGCATCGCCTGTTTGTAACTTGCGCTTAAGCCCACATGAAGTAGAAGTGGCAACTTGCGATGGTACCCCTATAATGTAATACACGAAACATCAAATAAAGTAAAAAGAAACAGAACTAAACAAACCCATATTCAAATTCAATTACTTTCCAAAGGGGAATGATGACGAACACTGGACTGTCTTGGATCAAGTGTAATCGGTTGTTCAATAGCAAGCGACACAGACGCCGAACACTGGGATGTAACATCGTGTTGTTTCGAATTGAGGGTTGAGTTTGGGTTATCTAACACCTTATGGTCATCGGTTTTAAGTAGTTTTTTTGTTTTCCTTTCATACTTATAGACAAGACAAACCGACACGACCGCCCAAAAATAAGCGCGAAAACATCTTTAAAAACAAATAGTTTCAAAACAAACAACAAAAGTTATCGTTTTGAATCGATTCATTAAAGAAAACAGGAAACATTCAATTAACATACGAAAAAGAAAACAAACATTAAAACAAAGCAAGCCGCAGACTAAGCAATTAGAGAAATTAAAGCAAACACACATTAACTTTCATTCCAGATTCTTAAAAAACAAAAGAGTCATAATTCACTGACATATACTTTCATTCTAGATTCTTAAACAACAAAAGATTCAACCTAAAGAAAAGTACCCTAATCCAACACATAGTTTATTGACATATACAAAAAAGAGAGCAAAACAAAAGATTCAACCTAAAGAAAAGTACCCTAATCCAACACATAATTCACTGACATGTACAACAAAAGAGAGCAACCATCAACAGGCAACTACAGTGTTAACCTAATACTATCAACAGCAATAATAAATACAACAAAAAAAAACAAAAAAAAGCAACCTGAACAACATAAACAACAACAAAAATTAAGATTGCAAAAATGAAAATAACATAAGGGCAAACATACCAAAGATAAATGGCGAAAGTGGCAAGAGTTTCTAATCAGACCAAACAAATCAAGCAGACTCATAATATAGGAATTGCTAATCACACTCAATTGTGGAATACATGTGGCAATCATGCAATAAAATTTCATTATTAGTGGATTATTAGTGGAGGGATTAGCTGGAATCTTAGCCTATCATTGGATTGACTACCTACTTAGAGTGGTTATCTAGTTGGAGAAGAGAGAAGAGTCGGGTCGGAATATTTACACACACCGGAGAAAATAACGGGGCAGGTTTATTATAAAATATGCATTGGAGCAAATAATGGGGTGGATTTATTATAAAATATGCAATCGGAATTCTTCCTCTTCCTCGCGGGTTTAAAAACAATCAAAAGATTTAAATGCGAGGCTATGAACTCACCTTAAGCAAAAGATTCAATTCAATCAAATCAACAAGTGCAAATAGCTTCACGTCTTAACCGCGACCTATATAAAACATATATAGTGGTACGCGACTAAAAGTATAATAATTCATATAATACATACTTGCATATATATATATATATATATATATATATACACTAGTTTATTGACCTGTGAAATTCATGGGGCCTTAAGAAACCATTGAGAGTGTTTTTAAAAGAGATCGATTTGTGGTATTACGTAAATAAATTATATGTTAGCCCGGTAAAAATAAAATATTAATGCTAACTTATGATACATATAAATGACTGGAATGCTATAAAAGATATTTAAACTTTTATGTTATACAAATTTGAGAGTATATAAAAAAATAACATTTAATTTACGGGGCATTATGGGTATTAAAATATATGATGGGTATTATAACAATAAAATTATATTCATATTTTGCATAAATTGTTTAAAGTATCAATCCCTATTTATCCATCTAAAAGAATTCATATTGGTGTAAATGACACAATGAAATGCACCAAAATGTGAAATCATCCATAGCCAATACATTAAATCAAGTTGTGCGGCTGATACAATACTTGTTGGAAACCAAGCATGAGTTGGGATCAGTGTAAGCCGAGATCAAAACACATAAAACCTCACCTAATGCATCACACAGTAAAGGAATTACATGATTAAGTACCAAGAAGAAACCTTTGAATCAAATCAAATAGATCTTCAACCATGTGCCAAAAAGAAACATTTGAAAAAACTCATGAAGCATAGAGGAACCAAAGAGTTAGTCAAACACAAACCATTTGCTACAATTGACAATACAAGTAAGTTATTATAAGGTAAAAGAGTAAAACAAAAAAAATTAACACATAAACAAGGAACGATTTGATTGTGGTTGAATCATAATGGAAAATTTGTAATATGTTAACATTTATGTCAAATATAACTATCTGGATAAAACACTCTAAATAAACAACAAAGGTTTACATACACGTTAAACTAAACTCCCATATAAATAACCTGAAAAACAACATGCAGCAATACCTTTCGTAGCATCGCCTTCATAGCTCGAAGGAAATGAAATGCCATCATCTATTTCATCTCCCATTAAGCATTCCTTGAATACCAGTCCTTTCTCTCTCTAAACAACTCAATCTTCATTTCTAGTCCGATTTCGTGGTCGATTGTATGAAGTGAAGTGTTACGGGATCCTACAATAACCCTAAAACTAAAGCTAAAGCTAAAGCTAAACGGGCCTAAACAAATGGGTCGGGCCAATAGGCCTTTATTAACTAACATCCCCTCTCAAACTCGCAATGCTACATTGAGAGTTTAACAAAAAACCTCCAAAATCAGACGGACAAATATAGACAGACAGCAGCAGAGAGATCTGAACAGAAGTAGATGAAGAGAAGCAGACAGATACAGATTCAGCAGAGAGGTCCGGACAGAGGTAGACGAAGAGCAGCAGACAAACACAGATGCAGCAACAAAGAGGTTCAAACAGAGGTAGACGAAGAGAAGATCAGGCAGGTACAAATCATAGAATTACATAAACACAGAGATAAACGAGAGCAGATCAGACAGGTGAATAGTACATAATCACATAAATACGAAGATGAATAAGAGCAAATCAGGCAGACAGTAGCAGACAACAGACAACAGACATCAGAAAGATTCAGACAGACAGTAACAGATTCAATAGACATCAGCCGGACAATAGACAAATGCAGGCAGACAGAACCAACCAGATAATATCTGATGCATAACGAGGCAAGGCCAGATGGATGCAGAGCAAGATGTAACCAACATAACCAGACAAACGAAACCATTCAATACTAATACCAATATCACTACCAATACCAATCCAATATAAGCGGATGCAAATATCAATATAATAACATCAAATATTTAATACTTTTTGGTGGTAAAATACCCCCTAAAATACCTGCAAATGTCTCACTAACACTCAAAAATGATATATTTTCTATTGTTTTGTAGTTTTCAGGTGAAATGCAGGAAAGTGACAAGAAACAAGGGAAAAATGACTTAAAGTGTAAATTCTGAAGAATGTTATGGTGTAACATCAAAAATGGTTATGCCATAACATAAATTAAGCAAGTACGAAGATCAAGGAAGACTTTACAGCGTAACACTATATCTAGTTACACCGTAACCCTATATTTGGAAGGAAATCTTGTCAAAGTTATAGTTACGGCGCAACACCTTATCTAGTTACGTCGTAACCATGAAGATCCTAAAATATGGAATGAAGATCACGTACATATGGAAGTTATATGAAGGTTACGACGTAACACTATATCTGGTTACGCCTTAACAGCTGCTTAATTATGAAATGCCGTGTAGGTTGGTTACGGCGTAACACCTTTATTGGTTACGCCGTAACATGTACGATAACTATAAATAGAGGCCTCATTCAAGCTATTCCGACATCACTTCTTCCACAGACAATTGGAGAGGCAACAAAGGCTTCCAACCTTTGAAGAATTCCACCTGGAGTCTAAGGGAGATCACACTTTACTTATTTTTTGTATTTAATCGTTCAAATTACGAATCCTGTAAGAATTATGAGTTTTCAATATATGATTTCTTTTATCTCTTACTGTGTTTCAGTTACTATGAGAGGCTAAGCACTTAAAGGGGTAGCCTAGTTATGAATTTACTTTTGTTATGATTGTATCCTGTTAAATTATGGTTTCATTAGATATTCCTTGACTATCGTGTAACCCTGGGTTTTGGTAGTACGGGTGGTTTAGACCT
>BQNB010177958.1:0-12917 GCA_026074375.1 Tanacetum coccineum
TCTATAAGGTGCTCGGGCTACAGGTGTCGTTCCTGGAATTAAATCGATTTAAAATTCTACTTGACGAACGGGAGGAAGGCCAGGTAGATCTTCAGGAAAAACTTTCAGGAATTCTCTGACTACCGGTATGTTTTATAGTCATTTCTCGTCCGACTTCTTTTCCATTATTTGGGCTAGGAAAACTTGACATCCCATGGATATATACCTTTCGGTTTTTATGCAGGATATGAGATTTAGTCGGGTTTTACTTTGGTTACCTCGAATGATTAATGTTTCACCGTTGATGGGAATGTGGACGACTTTCTCATCACAGATGATCCTAGCATGATACTTCGATAACCAATCCATACCAATGACGACGTCGAAACTACCGAGTGGCATAAGATCAATTTTGAAAGGTTGGTTTAACAAGGTCAGGATTGCACCCTAAATAACGATGTTTGTGCTTACTAAGTTTATGTCAGTCATTTTGATATCGTAAAAGGTATCTATTATAATGGGTGGAATATTTAGCTTAGAGGCAAGAGATATGGATACGAAGCTTTTATCGGCTCCAGAATCAAATAATACTCTAGCTAGATATTGGTTTAGAAGGAACATACTTGTAACAACGTTTGGGTTTTGATGAGCATTTCTATCCCTTAGCATGTAGGCTCTTCCCTAGGCATTGTTGTTGGTGGTCTTTCGGCACTGATTTGCATAATGCCCTTTCTCTCCATAGGCATGGTAAGTAACTGTCACTGGTAGCAGATTACTTCCAGTGGCTGGCCATTTATTTTTGCAGTTCTTAGTCAGATGGCCCACCTTGTTGCAAATATTACACTTAACAGTGCAAGGTCTTGTGTGATGCAGAGTCTATTTCTTACACAAGGGATGGTTTCCAGCATATACATTATTTTCAATTGGGGTGGCAGCATAAGCCCTGAAGGTTTCCTGTCTTCCATTTTGTTGTGGTTGGTGATTATTGTAGCGGTTGTTGGTGTTGGTGTTACAGTAGTTGTTCTTATTATCGTTGCGGTAGTTGTTGTTGTTGAAAGTTCTTCTGTCGTCAAACTTTCATTTGTTATCACTTGATACTTGCACCTGAGTGTGCTTTGTTACATGATCCATTAGCTTCTGGACTATGTTAATGGCTTCCTCTAGAGTTTGAGGTTTAGGCGGTAACATTCCCTTCAATACTTTGAGGCAATACCTCGCTGAAAACTTCCATCATTTTCTCAGAATCTGGCACCATAGTAGGACACAAGCTTGCCAATTCCTAGAATCTTCTCATATATGTCTTAAGATCATTCCCCTTCACAGTCAGATGGTAAAATTCATCTTCCATCTTCTGGACTTCAGTTCAGGGACAGTATTTCTTTATTAAAAGTTTCTTGAATTCAACCCAGGTAATCTTGTAAGCTTCTTCTATCCCAATAGGTTGGGTAAAATAATTCCACCAAGATAGAGCTTCTTCAGTTAAAGTACCAGTAGCAAACTTCACCTTGCAGTCTTCGGTACAGTTGCTACGGGAAAACACTGATTCAGTTCGCTCAAACCAGCGGATAAGTCCAACAGCTCCTTCTGAACCTTTGAAATTGAAAGGTTGGAAGCTTATGAACTCTTTGTAGCTACATTTTTTTTCTCTTCTCCTTCTCCGGTGTTCCTATTGGTATTGTCAGTATTTGCCATTGTTGCAGCTTGTGCTTCCAGAGCTGCGGTAACACTGTCAGCAACTAGTTTCTTGATGGCAGCTTGAGTCATGGGTGGTGCTTCAGATGTTGACGTCCTTTTGGGAGGCATTCTGGATATCTTCGATGATTTGTTCTAGATTAGCAATCCTGAAGCGAGCCAGAAAAATCTTGTTGTTATTTCCCAATTATTTCTCTTGAAAGTTTGCAATTTGAAGTCGAGCCTCTGGAGTTAAATTTTCAGGATTGTCAAAATCTTGTTGTATGATCACCCAACCTTTTCCAAGACCTTCTATTTTGTCTTCCATGTGCTCAATGCGATCAAGAGAGAGCTCATCTAGGTGATTCAAAATTTCCTCAATTTGTTCCTCGTGACGTTCCAAACTTGTCTTACGAGAGCTTTCTCCTATCTCAAATGCTTGAGGTAGGGCAGAAGTAGAGGAGGATGATCGGTCACGGCCTCGTTTCTTAAGTGGCAATAATTCCTCAGGAAGAAAGAATTCTTGAGGATTAAACATTGGAGATAGCATCGGAGATGGAGGCACAATAGTTGGCGGTGGAATAGGTGATTCTTTAGCATAATATGCTTGCATGACCTTCATATAGGGGTCATCATGAAAAATTGTAAAGGTTGGTGAAGCTTTTGGAACTAAACCAAATGAGTTATTTGAAGAGCTAGAATAAGTATTTCCTGGTGAAGCTGGGACATAGTCCGGGGAAGCCGGGATATAGTCCGGAAGTTGATGGAAAAGCATCCTCAATATCGGAAGTAGGGTGGTTGGGAGAAGACATCACTCTGTTAACAACCCAGCGGTAAATAACATAAGTTATTTATATAATAGTATAATAGTTATGTACTTTTACATACTATTCGGGAGATATAGTGGCACGGAGGACTTTCTTGGATGGAAAAAGAAAAGTAGTTATAGTTAAGGTTTCAACCTTGTTCTCTATAACCGTGGCTCTTGATACCAATCTATAACACCCCCATTTTGACAAATATAGCAGCGGAAGCTAATCTGGGGTATTATTTCATAGTACAACAGTCATAATCATAGAAAACGACTCATAAAGAGACGTTTTTGGAAAATTTAGTTATCATTCATTTATTCATCAGAGTTTTACAAAAAGAGAGATCCCAAAATCTAGAAACATAAAGTTTGAATGATAACAGTTTAGCCATCTTCAAGTCCGTGCCACTCCGTGCCATGAGTTGCTCAATTACCTGAGATAAACATGCTAAAAAGATCAACACAATGGTTGAGTGAAATTCATAGGTTTATAGTAAATAGTTTGAATACAAGTCATCATAAACAGTGGGTTACGTTGTTATACACCCATAAGTGTAATAATTGCAATGAGTACAATTATTATAGAAAACAGTATTATTGCCCTAAGCTCATGACACCGAGACCTTAAGATAATCAATAATCACAAGAAGTTGCCCCAACAGGTGCCTTGCCAAAACACCCGCATAGTGATTCAAATGAAGTGCGTTTGGTTACCCCATGATGGGTACCACCAACGGGGGAAACTCAGTCCCTATTTGTCTATTCAAAATTTACGCTTACTCCGAAAAGTAATTAACGGTTCATGATAGTGGGGTCTTAATGGCAAAAGTAGGGACTTAGGCAATAATGCATCAGGATAGCATACAGTTGGAAAAATACTTGCATTCATGGTTTATAGCATGTATCCCCCTCGCGGGTTTATGAAATATTTCAAAGATTTAAAATGCGAGGCTATGAACTCACCTTAACAGGGAAATCTGATTGATGGCAAAAGTATATCAGTTGAAAGTAACGGCCTTGTCACGCAACCTGGGTAATATGTCAAGTCTTAGTTTGATTGTTTATCTTTCAAAACTTCAGGAAGTTTAACATTTGATTTATTAATTTATGGAAATATTGTATCACTGTTCGGGCCATCATAATTCAGAGGTCATGTAGTAAACGTTTGAGGAGCCAGGACACTTTAAATCATAAATCCAGCAAACTCGTCAAAACGTATACCCAAATGAAACTCCTCACATGAATCTCCCTAGTAACGTGATACGATAAGATTTTAAGTTTCTTCAAAAGCTAGTCGATGATAAATTACGTTAAATATATAACGTAATTGATTTATAATGCGTCGATCGATGATTAATAACGATAAATGTGTCGGGTTTTAATAAAATCGTAGTTTATAATGATTTATTTATATTTTATAATTTTATATAAAGAATATTTTATTTTATTTTTTTAGTTTGTAAAAAATGGCAATTTATATCTTGTTTTATAAACATTTACTAATTTAGTCCTTTTATTATATAAAGTGTTATAAATTAACCTTTACTTTTAAAAACTTGGCAAAACAGCCCCTTGTAGTTATAACTTTAAGAAAATGACATTTTCAGCCCATGTCGTTATAAATCAAGTCCGAAATTCATAATTTTGATATTTTTGAAATCCAAAAGAGTTTTGAATCTTATGGCTTATTAGAATAAGCTAAAATAAGTAGAGTTTACGAGCTTATAGCTTATGAAAAATGCTTGTAACTAGAAAACCAAAACGGGTGCGTTTGGTTTAGGAAACAAAAAATGCATGGGTTTAAGGATTCTAGGCTTTAACACGGGTGAGGGGGGAACCATCTTTCATATTAGGATTTAATGCCTTATGAAAGATTTAAAACAGATTATGAGCTTATAGAACAAGATTTTGAGCTTACTTGAGCTTATATGGGTCGTATGAGCTTATTTGGATTTGTACGCCTAGGAATGGCTTCAAGATCTTCTTTCTCTTAATTCTTGGCTTCAAATCTGATCTTAAGAACCTTATACTTCTTCCTTCTCTGGGCTAGAACTTAGTTTAGTGGTGGTATAGAGTTTATGGAATGAAATGAAAGGGTGTGTGCGTTTCGGCTATATATAGGGTTCGAAAACCCCTTGGTGCCCAAGTATACTTGGAGTAGGGATCAAGGATGTAGGTTTTAGGGTTAACTAAAGGGGAAGGGTTTATAGGGTGATTAGGAAGGGCTAGGAGTGTAGATTTGAGTGGTGGAAGGATTTGGAGGGGTTCGATTTACAAAGGGGTGACGAAGGGGTGTTTAGAGTACAAGTGGTGGTAGTAGCTTACAAGGAAGTGATGGAGGTGGTTGCTAGGCTACTTGGGGTGGTAGTAGGTTAGTCATAGAGGTGCTCGAGGTGTTAGGGTGCTAGCTTAGGTGTAAATGGGTCAAAAATGAAAGAAAAAAGGGTGTCGGGTTGGTTTTGGTCTCGGGTTAGGGTTTTTGGTTTGAATTCGAATTAGGGTTAGGGTTTAGGATAGCTTAAGGTTTAGGATTAAGTTTTAGGATTAAGATTAGGGTTTAGGATTAAGGTTTAGGGTTTAGGATTAAGGTTTAGGATCAAGGTTTAGGTTTAAAATGAAATTAGGGTTTTAGGGTTTTAGATTAGGGTTTAGGGTTTTAGATTAGGGTTTTAAGATGATTTAGGGTTTAGGTTTAGGGTTTAGAAGTTGTGCATTGAGTATTGTACCTTGTGCTAAAGTGGTGGTAAGAAATTAGAATGAATTTGGAGGGAAAATGAGTTAGTTTGAATTCGTGCTTCATGGATTTATACATTGAGCTTAAATGAGTTATACATTGACTTGGAGGGAAATTATATTTCAAATGTTGTGCATTGTACACTTGTACACATGTTTGAAGGCTTGCACATTCATTTTATATGTATACATTACATATAATTAGGGTTTTGATATAAACGTTAACGGATAAAGTCTATTTTGATATAACGTTGTAAATGGTATGTTAAATGGATAATGTACTTGGTAAAAATGATATTAAGATATAGACTTGACATATTAGGATGTTTACATGATATAAACATAGATAGAATTGGCATAGGTAGGTTGCGTGAGCTCGTTTACTTTAGAGATGCAAGTTACGTTGCATAATAAGATAAATCAAAAATTTCTTGGTAAAAAGGTGGTATATATAATAGATAGATATTACTATGCATTTAATTTAATAGATGAATAATTACATTGATAAAAATTACGGGTTGTTATAATAGTTAAACTATATGGAATGAGTTAGGATCCATATCCACGGTTTAACGGTATTTGAACAAAGGATGATTTTAGCAAGAGATAACATATACCATGCTACTGAGAAATGCTTATGAAACTTGGATCTAGGACATTTCTAGTTTAAAAAACGAATGTGAGTGTTGCTAGACGTTTCCGTCGTTAGTGTATGGGCTATCTGCTACTCCAACTCCCAAGTGGGAGCTGTTGGATTATATGGTAGTTGGATTAGCAATACGCAACTAGAAATGTGTGAGCCTATTGGGGGCACACACGTTAAAACATTTAGAGCACGTTTTAACTTCACGTAAAGTATTTAATGTAAACCTTTTTGGACACGAATGATTAAGACAAGAACCTTGGGCTATTCTTGTGAGTGGCCGGCCAATATGAAAGTTCTAGAGAGGGTCTAGGTTCGGTGTACCTTGGAGATAAGGAGATGGAAGTGTTTATGATAAGGCTTAAAGGTTGTGTGATAAGGTATAAACTCTAAGAGTTTTATTCCTATCACATTGAGGCTTGAAGGCTATAAAAGGCCCTTATCCTTGGCCTTTTGGTTCGATACAACAAATCCAAACACACACACAAAAGCTGCATCTTTTCCTTTATACTCTCCTAATAACCGAATACCTCTAATACCCTAATTAGGGTTCTTAAATTCGGCTTCTGTCTAATTCGGTTAAGCCCATTGAGGGATTTTTGAATTGTGATTTGATCCAAGGCTGCTCCAGGTGGTTCATAGCTTCGGTTTACT
This sequence comes from Tanacetum coccineum, assembly GCA_026074375.1. Taxonomy (NCBI): domain Eukaryota; kingdom Viridiplantae; phylum Streptophyta; class Magnoliopsida; order Asterales; family Asteraceae; genus Tanacetum; species Tanacetum coccineum. Next base: position 6,492 of record BQNB010177958.1, read on the forward strand.
TGTTCCCAAGGCGTGGGAACTGATAGATTCGATCTAGGGTTCTTGCTTTTGATTTTCGGTTGTTTCTGCTCTATTTCGGTTACAACCGAAATCGGTGAAACCCTATTTCACCCATTTTGATTTTCGGTCCAGAAGTTAAGAGAGGTTTTGGCACTTATTTTCAGTGGGTTTTGGTTTACAATTGTTGTTTGGGATATACGTGAAGTAGGACTAGCATCCGGACGTGCTTGTTAGACGTGTTTGTGTGAGCACTCGTAGAGGTGACAATTTAGTCACTTTGTTTCATAACATTTGTTGGTGTCTTCGAGGGTTAGTATTCTATTTACCTTTCATGTTTCTTATTGTGTTTATATGTATGTTGATCGTTTATGCTAAACTAGATCTATATCCGCTGCGTTCTCGTAAGAGTTAATGGTTAACTTGATTGTTAAATTCCAACACACACCATATTTAGTAAACAGTACTAACGAACAAAGTGAGAATCATAATATCCAATCATCTATTCTTTTCACTCATGCAAGTAGCTAAACACTTGCAAAATGTAGATGCTGCATAAGTAAAATCATTGGACGTGAGTTATTAATAAAAGGTGGTCAATCGCCCACTATTTCTTTAGTCATCTCTCCATCTCAAATTAGGATTTCACTTTACACTTTTTGTTCAAAATTGGTAATCTTTAATATGAATCACTGGACTTCTTTGCACAAAACTTTTGATAGTCGTGCCGTAATACTTATTCTATGCTTGAAATTTTTTAGAATAAAATATGTTAACTGTTTTAATATCGGCATAGCAATACAGCACACTGTTTTCAATTCTGAAGTGAAATCTACTTTTAAGATATATAATCAATATGCCACCAGCTAGCATATAAACTACGCAAACAAGGTGTGATATAGGCAAACCATGTTACTGTACTATGTTATGCTGAGTTTTGTATGTGTTGATCAAATAATTCGAGTTGAAAATCATCAATTACCAACTACTAAGTTTTATTGCAATTTAGTAAATTTTACTTTCACACTCACAAATGTGTAGAAATACTAGTGGATGAAAGAGTGGACAAAAATAGGATACTCAAAAAATAACTGTGAGACGCTTGCAATTTTTACACAATCCACACGTCTTAGCGTACGCGAAGGAATCAATCTATCACGGCTCAACTGTTTCGCACAATGTCAAAGCTTTCACATTCGCAGGTGTGTGAATACGCTTGAAAAAGTGCGAAGACCAACATATATCTTGTACTGAGTGGAGTTGTAAGAGCATTTATGTTTTGAGTGTTTGGTGTCAAAGAATAAAGATTGATATGATGACTTGATGAGTGCTAGAGCATACATCAATTATTACATGAGATACAAGATCTGATGCTTTTAAAACTAAAGCTATTCATTTTGAAAACGCATTCATTTGGAACGCCCATAGGAAAGACTGGAAATACGTAGAATAAGAATAAAGTAGGTTACTACTCATTAAAAGAGAAAATGTACTATCAAACGACCCTTCAATGACACAAGAGACTAGTGAAACCCTGGCTTCCTTAATTTTTTTTAATACAAATACACTGAGCGGCGGGTTGATACGACCTTTGTGGATAGTATCAGGATGGGGCATCACTTTTAGCGGGTGCTTGCTCCTTAAGAAAAGAGAAAGAGGAAGAGATATTTGATCTTTAACTTGATTGATTGATTATAAACTAAATAGTACAAAGACTATTTATAATACTTCTTGGACCGTTAAGGCCGTCCGTCCTCCTACAACACTGGCGTAACACGGATCCACGAATTGACAAGAAGGTATGCATGATTCTTAGTAGAGCTATTAAAACAATTAGGGTTTCGGGTTAGGTTTTTTTGGGTTGGGTTTTTCATGATTTAAATTAAGCGTGGCGGTTTTGTTTGTTAAATGTTAAACCCCGTAGGTTAAACTTTATTAATCATCAACTATTCATAGAGTACAATATCAAAACTCTAATGGACCATAACCCACACACGGACTTGGACCGACTATCTATTAACTAATATTCACTCGCAGTTCGAGCGGCGAAGTCACGAAAGCTCGAGATTAAAAAAAACGATAACAATTATTGCTAAAACTAATTTTACGCGGATAAAAGTCTTCAAAGTTTTGATAATGAGATGATAAACTTTCCAGAAACTAGAGCTACTTATTACTTATTCTTGTTGCACTAGGATACTTGAGAAGGTTTGAAGCTTTAGAGGGCTCCACGACTAACTTGACAGGAACCCTCTACTGAACAAACAAATAACAATAACATAAGTAAAGGCTTACAGCATTACATGCGGTGGTCAGTTAATTGATTGCAACATACAAATAACCTAAAGGACATACTTTTTTTTTATATGAAAAAGATAAAAAAAAAGAAATTTGTGTAGATGAGATTGCTATCATAAGAACTGTCGGCCAACCATAGATGGTGGCACAATGAGGGCTACAGTTTGTAACAGAGATGAAGAAATTTGACGGGGTGACATACAAGAAGCAGCTCATGGCGGTCTACTAGGTGTCAAAATCAAACTCGTTGTGATACCAATGTTAAATGTTAAACCCCGTAGGTTAAACTTTATTAATCATCAACTATTTATAGAGTACAATATCAAAACTCTAATAAACCCTAACCCACACACGGGCTTGGGCTAACTATCTATAATATTGTTTTAGATCGGAATTAACAAAGTTGATTTAATTTGTTAAGTTTGGGTTACTACAGACAAATTTGTTGGTTAGATTCAAGTATTTCAACTATAGTTGATTTAGTTTGGGTGTTAATCGAATGAGATTAAAAGTAAAGCCAATATAAAATCTTGTTGTAACGTATAATGTTAGATTTTCAAGCTTTAATCACTAAAATCAACTCTTAATCATTGATAAGAATCCTAATGTTTGAATCATAAAAGTATTAGATTACTATTAGTTAGCTCAAATTTAATTGTGGTTTAGGTTCATTAAGTTTAGGGTTTGCATTGCTTGGTCATTAAGCAATGTATTTGTTGTAAATACATAAGCAATTTTTATTGTGTAACACAAAAACACAATCATTAATAACTACTATTTTTTATGTTTATATGGTATCACATCTTTAGTAAGATTCGTGAACAAAATTTGCTATTCTCCAGTCATCGGCTATTTGCCGGTGATCCGCAGGGATCCAGTTATTTTCGCTTTATCGTTTTTGTTTAATTAGAATTTTGTTTTTCGTATCCAATGCACAAACCAATAAATTCAAGCATCCAAAACCCTAGCCGTCCTAACACATCCCTTACTATGTTTATATAGCCATTAATCAACAAAATTTGTCTCTTCAACATTACTCTTTGTTCTACCACCGGAGATCATTGTTCTTTTTCGAAAATAGTTTGCAAAATTGTCGCTCCTACCTAATTGCAAAGTAAGCCATGACGTAAAAAGAACCGTAACGCATAGGAGAAAGCCGCAAGCAATAAACAATTATGCCGCCAAATACAATTATGCTTTCGCTCAAACAATCAACAAAGAAGATGATAGAAGAAAAGAAAAAGAAGTGACTTTCAACATATGTTCCAGTTTGCCCGTTCGAGTGCCTGCCTTCAAACTGCGAGGGAGTATTAGATTACTATTAGTTGTCCCAAACTTAATTGTGGTTTGGGTCCATTAGGTTTAAGGTTTGAATATTTTGTTTATTAAGCTATGTATTTGTTATAAATACACAAGCAATCTTCATTATGTACACACAAAAACACAACTTTTTAATACGTCTATTTGAGATTTTACTGCATGGCGAATTTAACTGCGCTCAAATGTCTTAACTTTCTTTAGAAAAAAAGATATGTTCATTTATGTTTTTAGCAAATGTGCATCAATGAACGTAAATAATGATTAAGGGCGGATAAGGGGTTTTCGCAGGTGTCTGTGAACATTGAATTTTTCTTCACAAAATAAAATAATATCAAAATTTACCCATTTTTTTCTGAAATATACCTATCAAAATTTCTCTAGGTTTAGTGAGATGAACTTCATAACTGTTGGCCATAGGTTTGCCACTTACTGAAACAAAGAGTTAATTAGATTATAGAAAACTCATAAGTGTTTATAAGAATGCATAATAAAAAGTATTATAATTTTTATGTGAAGAATCAAAAGCAACGCATAAAGTGGTGAGAAAAAAAGTGAGCTACAAAAGAATATTTTTCACCTTACTATTATATGCAAATTAACTAGCTTGCATAGAAAGAAACATGAAACTCAATTTGTAAAACAATGGTTTAGTTGTTCTCTCTTCTTGCTTAGCTTGGTCTAAAGAAATTCACTTGAAAGTAGAGAGGTTAGATTGCTAGCAAGGATGACTGCCGGAGAAGTAATGTATACGTACGAGATTTGCTCATGTGCCTCTTTTGGTGCAAGCATTTATCGTGACATTGAATTCGGCACGATGTCCTTGGCTACGTTTTTGGCCATCGTCTTTTTTGTGAGAATCTTATAGACATTGGTGTGCAGAAATGCCATATATTCCAGCAGGTCCATTTAATCACCTAGCAAACACAGGGACACTAACGAATATGCCGATTTCATGTGTTTTCTCTGACTCTCTGTATCTCATTACATTTATGTTCATTTTAGTTTCTGTTTTAATTACTTGAATTTACATGTCATTGTTGGATACTGGATGTTACTACATCAACAATAATACGAAAAAAAGCCTACTCCCGTATCATATCTTCTTTAACTCATAAATTTGTAAAAATAGGCAATATCACTTGACAACTGATTTGGTAGTTCAATCTACCAGAGAAGTAATTTTTTTGGGAGGAAAGTGAATATACATAGTATATATGTTAGAGACATAGTTGTGTTTTTTTCCTTAATTTAAATGGTTCAATTAACAGGTCGAATCGCAAGTAAATCATGCACTCATATATGCAGAAGTCTCTACTGGCTGAGCTGTTCATGCTTCATAGTATATAGCATGAGTGAGATATTATCATCTCTCGATGAGCATCCGTTTCCCGTTCAAGAAACTAGTTAAGAATTGCTGAGGTGAATGTCCTCTATAGAATAGTATGACAGAAAACATAAGTGATGACATTGTGCCTGATCAACCACATGTAATAGCAATATCTTCCTGGAATTATAAGCTTCCGAAAGATTTTTTTTTTTAGTAGATGGTATATATTGAACCGATGATTTTGTTGATTTGACATTCCTTTGACAAAACACAATGCTTTCTATAAAAAAACAAACAAACCTTTGAAGGCTTTGATTAGTACAAATTTAGGGTGCATAAATATGAGATAATTCAATCTAAAAAGAACAGTCATATTGTAATGTACTAACTTCCCTGCAAGAATGTCGCAATGTTAATGACATGGCATGAAAGCACACAAAAACGTAAATCAAGGTTTAAGGTGAAAAACATTTTCTTCTAAAGGCATACAAAATTCCTTAGAGTATATAGAAGAAACAAAAAGACAGTACGTAAATACTTTCATGTGATTCATTTAACATGGAAATAAACTAAAGTTGAAAATTATCGGTGGAAGTCTAAATTAAACAGGCTCAAATCATATAAGTCTCTATGAGCCTGGCGCACTGAAATACTTTTTCGTGTTTTTATGATTGGACGAAATCATGAAAATCAACCTTTTATTTTGGCGCATATGACCGTATTATATTCATATTAGGGTACCATTCAATTTTCACTTAAATGTGGTTTAATTTTTTTTTTTTTAACAAGAGCTTGTTGGTTCTTATGTCTAGCAAGTGTGCAAACAATAGAACTCCAAACTACAGACTATTTGTTTTTATGAAGATAAAATTGACAAAAATCACTTCTTTCCTCTTTTATTTTACAAACATAAATATGTGAAACTAAAGAATACAACAACACACATACAACCAACCTCACTACAACACTCAATACTTACAATGATCAAGTTGATCACAAGACTAAAACAAACACTACAAGAAAAACTAGAACGGGCGACGAACTTTTAGCTAAACGACAAAAATCCATCCGACGTGGCACCAATTCTGATAAAATTTTTAGTCAAAGTATTTGGTTAGTTTCCCGGGCGACATGTCGCCCGGGATAATATTTCCACGTTTAATCTTTGTGTTTATTGATAATTAATATGTATTAATGTATAATATTTTTTGCCACACTTTTCCCGGGCGACATGTCGCCCGAGAAACATTTTATTAAAAACTTTTACAGTTTTTTAATATTTATAAAACTGTGTAATTTTAATACAATGTTTCCCGGGCGACATGTCGCCCGGGAAGATTTTTATTAAAATTTAGGAATACAAAATCACTGAAAATCCTGGCGGCAATTTTTCCCGCTCAGTGTCGCCCGGGATAAGTTATTTTATAAAAAAAATTAATTTTGCCTTTAAAATCATTATTATTTATAAAATATGTTTTATAACT